>JAHKKF010530397.1:9202-19718 GCA_019740295.1 Labeo calbasu
CCAAACTCTCTTCATCTCAGTGGTCAGCTGTAGTTTTTGTGTTGTTGACATCAGAAGAGGAACTGAATGAGTTTCGTTTTGATAAATTTGTCAAAGGAATGAATAATGCTGAAAATATGAAGGTTCTTCAGAAGTTGCTGCCTGTGATTAAAGAATCCAGATCAGTTCAGTAAGTATCAATGAGAACAATCACTTCACTGTTAAAACATTAAAAAAATCAAAGTGTTTTCTCAATACAGTGATGCTGTAAAGATTTCTTCAGGCATTCAAACTAAGTTGCATATAAATAAATCAGGTTTTCCAGTAAAAAATGTTAAAATGAACACAAAGAAGGAATTTAAACAGGGCAAAGTATAAATCAAGAGCAACCAAACAAGTGGAGAAGCAGCTCATATATACAGCAACTCAAATCTCCTATAATTTGATGTATCAGTTAATGGAGCAAAACAGCAGCATACTTAAGCACATGCTTTTGAAGACAAAAGCTGAAATTTACAAGGTAATTATTAATTATTATTGTTTGTTATTTATTTTGAGTTTTGACATTTTTACAAAAGCGGCATCTGGAATGACAAGACCTAGACTCAAAGTTATATTAAAACACCTGAACTATCCAGCATGCAGATTGCTCAATTACGATACCATTACATACAATCACAATTTTACTGTTACTAGATAAATGTTGATGTAATCCAATCTTAACAGGTTTTTATTTGTGTAAATTTGCCCATGAAACTTGGATAATTTGACGTTAATTATATTGGAATTGCAAGTTGTTGTTTACTGCAGCAAGTTGTTTGATTTGCTTTTTTGATAGTGGTTTGATAGTGTTTCACATGTGATTTTCAACTCTTTACAGGTTGTATGATTGTGGTGTCACAGATGAAGGTTGTGCTGCTTTGGCTTTAGCTCTGAAATCAAACCCCTCATCCCTGAGAGAACTGGATCTGTCTGAGAATAAACTAGGAGATTCTGGTGTGACACTTTTCTGTGCTGGACTGAAGGATCCTCACTGTAAACTGGAGAAACTGTGGTAAGATCATATATGACTCATTCATGCTATGTAGTAAAGAGTGTCATCAATTTTGCATAAGACAGAATGTTTGCATAATACAGATGTAGTGCATGTAAGAAATATTATTTATCCTGCTTAAGTGAGATTGGTGTTTTATGATCAATTTTTTGTGTTCTGTGACATTTTAGATGTCAGTCCAATGATCCGTCAAACATATTGATTTAAGCTTTAAGTTTGTACTTTATCTTTAATAATGGATTCACTGCTAAACTAATCTGATCTGAGAGAGTGAAGAGTGTGTCATTGTTCTCTACAGGTTGAGTTATTGTGGTGTCACATATAAAGGTTGTGCTGCTCTGGCTTCAGCTCTGAGATCAAACCCCTCACACCTGAGACAACTGGATCTGTCATTGAATAAACTAGGAGATTCACTGAAGCTGCTTTCTGATGTACTACAGAATCCTCACTGTAGAATGGAGAAATTGTGGTAAGATCATATTTGACTCTCTCACATGAAGAACATTGAAAAGTATATTTGAAGTGTTCAGTCTGACTGAGATATAGTACATGTAGGAGCTAAATGTAACTTTTAACCACTAGGTGGCGGTGTGGAATGGGAGGAGTTGGTGTAGGTCATATGACATTGAAACCCTCATGGTTGTGTGTGTGTGTGAGTGAGTGAGTGAGGGTGTGAACAGGTGGCGGGAATACATGGTTCTTACCATACCATATTTTGCCATTTACAAATGCCATATATGTATTCCATATTCTTGAATCAAATTCACATAAACCGTTTAAAAAGTTATCACAAAAGCACAATTCTGCTCACTTTTAAACCAGAGTGGGGCAGTTTCAAACCATATTTTTAAGATTATCTTTGGTATATTGTCATTTTAGGGAGAAAATACTCGGCACTGTTGAATTTGTCACATGGTTTGTTTTTAAGCATATTTAAAACACCAGGTAGACCTGTAAACAATGTTAAAACTTGAATTTCACCACAGGGATCTTTAAATACCGTATGTTAAATGTAGATGTTTTATGATCACTTATGTTCACAGATGTTGATGATGACATGTTAGACCTCAGTCTAATGATTTATTAAACATTGATTTGTGCTGTAAGTTTGTGTCATTGTTCTCTACAGGTTGTATGATTGTGGTGTCACAGATGAAGGTTGTGCTGCTCTGGCTTCAGCTCTGAGATCAAACCCCTCACACCTGAGACAACTGGATCTGTCTGAGAATAAACTAGGAGATTCTGGTGTGACACTTCTCTGTGCTGGACTGGAGGATCCTCACTGTAAACTAGAGAAACTGAGGTAAGATCATATTTGATTCTCACACATGAAGCATGTTGTAAAGTATCCACCTTATTCCTGACGAGCCTACTGCATTTTGAATTATGGGTGGTGCTTCTAGTTTGGGGAGCGTCCATCAAAAGATTTAAATGAATCATTTCAAATCATTAGATTGCCCTACAAATAAGGCTTACACATCTGTTTGACTGAATAAGTTGTCGATTTTTCCTTCGTTTTATCATGAGAACAACATAACACTTGGTATTTTAACATGGCATGTTATAAGAATATCTTTGGAAAGAGCTCTTTTCAGTCACTGCATTCTTTTCCCCATGATATTCTGATCTAACCTGTCATTAGTGGTTAGCAAATCACATTTGCATAATCCACGATAATTGTAGTTTAACATTACAGTTTTTAATTAAAAAATATCATTTAGGGGTGTCACACCAAAGGACAACAACATGTCACACTTTCGTAGTGGTTCCAAAAAAGTTAAATATTTAAACAATTCTGAGGCAAAAATTTACCATGTGCACATGTCATGGAGGGGCTTCAGTACCATGATCATGAATGGGGTCCTTCAACTTATTTATTTATTTGTTTATTTATTGGAATATCCCAATTTAAAATCAGGATATGGTGTCACACCAGAGGACTTTGTTTTGAGAGACAAAATGTATCAAGTTCCTATGTATCAAGTGTCTCCTAAAATAGACAGTAAATACCGGAGGTATTTATGAACATTTTTATACTTTTCTTTTTAATTTAAGTTGCAATTTATTAAACCATGCTTGAGACAGTCACACCATTTTGATCTACAAGCACCACCAATTTTGACATTTCAACAACCCATATACGTGTAGAATACTGCATCAAACAAATGTGTAAGGGGGGGAAAATTAAATAAGAAGTCAATTCCATAGCAGAGTCCACGTGATCAACAGTTTAGGATATTCTAGTTCAGCTCATTGCGAGGGTTCTGCCAGTGGACACTCATGCAACACAATCAATGATGTACATCTTGGTCAACAAAATAGAGGAAAGTTAGTGAGGGAACTGCCTAAAAAAACAAGTGGAATGCAACCCAGATCTTCAGGATTACTAGTAACTTCCAGCCAGGTCTTTGGGAGGTGGTTGGGGCTAAACTCTACAGGACAGTGGTCCTCCAGGATTAATTCCATCCCTTGCCCATCCCTGTCTTACATCCTGAGAGAAGCATTAACCAAGAAAAGAATGTTCATCAAAGTGAAACACAAACACCAAAGACAATAAAGTTGGAGTTAAATAGGTGATGAGCAAGAAGAAAAGCTCATGAACATGATCTCAATGCATGTGTAGGCAATAAACCTTTATTACACTTCCGTGTTTGAAAAACAAAAGCCTCAAATAGTAGTGTAAAACTACCTCTGCTGTAGCCTATATCAATGGCAGTGCCCATAGCATAAGATTGTTGTGATTAATTGACGTGCAGTTCAACACAGGTATATCTAAAAATGAAACAAAAAAAATGGTGTCATGTTATTCTGACAGATATTTAATGATTTAACGGGGTGTGCCCAAGCCTGCTGGATGTGTATGCATAGTACTTTAGAGTCTCACCAACTTTATTTATTAAAGAAATACAAGAATAGACTACAAACAATATGTGACCCTGGACCACAAAACCAGTCTCAAGTCACCTGGGGTATATTTGTAACAATAGCCAAAAATACACTGTATGGGTCAAAAATATAGATTTTTCTTTTATGCCAAAATCTTTAGGAAATTAAGTAAAGATATTTTGTAAAATTCCTACTGTAAATATATAAACTTAATTTTTGATGAGTAATATGCATTGCTAAGAACTTCATCTGGACGACTTTAAAGGCAATTTTCTCAATATTTTGAATTTTTTGCACCCTCAGATTCCATATATTGAAATCGTTGTATCTCAGCCAAATATTGTCCTATCCTAACTATCTATCCTATCCTATCCTATCCTATCCATACATCAATGGAAAGCTTATTTATTCAGCTTTCAGATGATGTGTAAATCTCAGTTTCACAAAAATTGACCCTTATGACTGGTTTTGTGGTCCAGGGTCACGTATATCAAATTAAAGTGCAATAGAATTAGGCAAGGCATCTTAGGCAAGTATATCTAATAAAACTATGAGTAAAAATGAAACAATTATAATGTTAGCATTGCTTTCATGCACTTTTTTTCTTATACATTTATCGAGTATTAGATGAAATTGAAGTGCCTTCTACTCAGTCAATTATTTAAAAATAACAGGTTTGATCATTTTAAATGAGTCATGTCCTGTTTTGAGTGTAATGATTGGGTAGCATTATATTGTAGACAGACTGGTGAGTAATCATAATAAACATACGTTGCTAAAATAAAAAAGAAATAACATTCAAGTGTATTCTGATTATTTCTCCTGCAGTAACTTCAGCAGTGGCAATGCTTGTCATTAAATTTCCTCTCCTGCTCTGAGACAACCGTCAATAACAGCCTACTATCACTACAATTCACCTACATTCTACAATTGTTCTCTACAGGTTGAATGATTGTGGTGTCACAGATGAAGGTTGTGCTGCTCTGGCTTCAGCTCTGAAATCAAACCCCTCACACCTGACAGTACTGTGTCTGTCTATGAATAAACTAGGAGATTCTGGTAGGAAGTTACTCTCTGATCTGAAGAAGGATCCACATTACAAACTGAAGAGATTTTACTATTGTGAGTTTTTAAAGTTTTTAAAATGACCCAAGTTTAGTAACAAACCTCCTGTTTGTGTAGTTGTAGAATATAAGACAACAATTCAGCTCCACTTTAGTTTCTGTACTTTACATTGTTTAAATTCTGTGATGTGACAGATTTATGATGTTATGAATGCTTTCATCTCTTACAGTGCCTCTGTGTGTAAATGATAAAGAGAGAGTTTTTTAATATGAATACATAAATATGTGTTTTTTCTTAAATGGATCTGCTGATGTGACAGCAGTATTGTCTCATAGTCTTATGTGATTGTCTGTGTGTTTTATTGTAGGACTCTCAGTATTTAGACGTCAGTCCAGTTTCCTCAGGATCAGCTGATGGTGAATAAGGAGCCGCTACAGAGACGTCACAGTCACACAATCAACACAGACTGAAGACACAGAGACACACAGCATCACACTGTCTCGTGTGTGTGGGGGAGAGAGAGAGACTTTACATCACTTTCTCCTTTTATACTGGCACATGAAAATGAGTGCTGAAAATAAGTGACTGAAACATGAAGAGAATTAACTCACTATTGCAACAGTGTATGGTTATCAGTGTTTTTTAAGACATCTCAGTTATTTTTCATAACGATAATGTTTATTTATAATGCATTGCTAATCGACATTTATCACTGTATAGAATGCTGTAAAATATATTTTCTGCCTCATTCTGTCATGAGAAGCCACATCAGTTCACAGAAGGAGATTATTTTTTTAAAGTGTGATTCATGCAATAATGCTAGAGGTAGAGAGTGGAAGTGACGTTTACGAGTGACATTGTAATTTCGTTTTTTCTTTTTCTTCACCACCTGGCTACTGTTGTAAAATGTTGAGAGAGTCAATAAAAATAAATAAATTAAATTAAATAGACTGCAAGTGACGTCACTTGCGTAAGTGCAGGTGTCTGAGAGTGTCGGAAAATGCAAGTGTATGTCTGCAGCCAGTAGCCAGACCCTTCTCCAACTCTGCCTGCATAAATATTGCTTCATCCCTGGAAATAAGTGGAAATATCACAAACTCTGTAAATAAGACGTTAACAGAGGCCAGAGACAGGACATAATAAAGACAGACGAAAGGTGGTGAAAATACTGTACAGGCAGAGAAAGCTCGCTATTAGCGATG
The DNA here is from genome assembly GCA_019740295.1 of Labeo calbasu. NCBI lineage: Eukaryota > Metazoa > Chordata > Actinopteri > Cypriniformes > Cyprinidae > Labeo > Labeo calbasu. Next base: position 15,389 of record JAHKKF010530397.1, read on the forward strand.
CCCACAACAGTCGAAGAAAAATTTAAATACTGTGTTGGATTGTGATTAAAATGCAGTGGTTAATAAACATCTTGTTCATGTACATGATGTTTCATAATTTCTTATCTCCTGCTTAAAGAAAAAATAATGAGCAATTGATATCAGAATCTGCTCATTTGCTTGGAATCGGTGATGGAAGCCCTGGACGAGTGGAAACATTTAAATACTGGTTTGGTTTCTGGATTGATATACACTGAACAACATGAATGAAATTGATAAATGTAGACAATCCTGTGTTATTTTAATGTGCTATTAGAAGAAGTAATATTATTATTATTATGCTTTAAATGACAAATACAGAACAATACAACCAACATATAAAGCCAGGGGAACAGAAGAGAGAAAAAAATGCATGACCTTTACATTACTCAAAGATTTTGAAGACAGAAAACAAACGGATAGTCTTGATTGCCTTTCTATTAGTACTATGTTGAATAGTACAAAAAATAGTTTTCCAATTCTTTATAAAACACAGTGAAACAGTTTTTTTGTTAGAAAATTTACACTTATGAATTTGAAACTTAACTGATGTAATAAATAGATTAATAACGAAAGCTTCATTATTCATATTATCATTATTAAAATTTCCAAAAACGACATTTTCAAAATGCTAATTAAAATGAAAGAGTACTTTTTCTTTGATAAACACAGACGCATCATACCCTAACTTTTTAACAACTACAATGCCAGAAGATGTGGGGTACAGTTTCCAAGTGCAAAGCACAAAAAGAGCAATTAAAATCAATATCCTTCTTAAATTTACTGAGAAAATGCTTAACAAGATAGAATTTATGAATAATTTTGAAAGAGATTTATCTTATTTGTAACAAAAAAAAAAAAAAAACTTGTGAAGTAATAACCAAACACTTTCCCACTTAGGATTTCTAGAGAACGAATAGATTTGTTGTTTTTGGTCTGTGAGAACCAAATTTTACCACATATTGTATCAGTTAGATTGACTGTAGGCATAAATACTTTTTTTAAATACTTTTGTGTTTATACAAAATACAACAATTGTTTTAAATAAAAAAAAACAACAAAGCTTGAGCATGAAAGGCAGATAGTTTCACTGGCAATTTCTCAATCTTATAATCACACAAAGAAAGACCCCCAAGTTGGTCAAAAAAAAATTTGGAATAAAATTCCACAAACAAGGTTTATTCAAACTAAATTTTAACCAATTAATTTTGAGAGTATTATTTAAAGTAGAGAAATACAGAAAGTCAAGTCCATAATTTGTAAGGGAATTTATGACAACAGATTTACGAATGTAGAGCGATTCTTTCTTAAAACAAGTCTGATAAATAGTTGTGACAGTTTTATCGTGTAAATGTATAGTTGAGGCAATATATGTTAGTCTAGAAATTCCTTCTGCTTTTGATAGAACTCTATTATTAAGGGACAACTCCCTTAATAACCAAAGATTACATTTATTTTTTATTTTTCAAAGTCAGGGTTAAAATTCAGGGAGACTCTGTCTTGTTCATTTTAAGTAATTAACTGCTTCTTTATCGGGAACACCATCCACAGATGAAGAATTTTTTAAAACTAAAATTTCAAATTTTTTAATATTAAGGCACAAACCTGAAGCATTAGAAAACAACTGAATAGTTTTAATTGCCTGGATCCACGGGCAGTGTGAAGCAGTGGAGAATACATGTGACGTCATTCGCAGAGGAAGCGCAGGTGATTCGACGCTGCAGGTGATGTCCGCATTTTTTCGTATATTTCTCCTGAAGGACATTTTCTTTGATATGCGTTTGATATCCTTATTTGTAAGCAAATTAAGTAGTTTTGTTAATGTTTCGTGTTGTCTGTGGTTCATTTGTTTTAACATAGGACTAACATTGTGTATTTGAGTGAACGCCCACCGTCGTTCTCCTGTTTCTCCAACTCTTAGGATCCGTTCAACTGAATGATTTGTTTGTCATTTCCACCCAGACTAAGTGTTGGAGATTTCACTCTTCTGTCTGTTCAAATTCATCATGGATGAAACACAAACACCCCGAGATGACGATATTTTTCTCTAGGATGCAGGTACTTTGAACACATACTATATTAACCCTTGGCGAGTATAAAGTGATTGAAAAATGCTTGTTTGGCAATGCGTGTTATAATATTTTAGTTGTTTTTTTCTTGGAAGTTACAGTAAACTTTAGTTTTAATGTTCTGTCAGACAATAATTATAATGTGAAAGTGAAAGTGACGTGTGACCAAGTATGGTGTCCCATACTTGGAGTTTGTGCTCTGCATTTAACCCATCCAAGTGCACACATACAGCAGTCCGACTCTAACCATTATCCATAACTGCCATTCATTTAGGTCTATTTTATTAGCTGTGTCATATTTGATACGCAAAGATCTAGCTCCTATAAATCTAAACTTCGCTGAGAAACCTGTTGTAAGCAATCTACTTTATGCCTTCAGTCCTTTGATTGATAGTTTATGTTTTATTTTTTATAATTTTTTTTAATCAAGTAAAGTATTTTTTGCTGTGAAATCTTTTATGATTTTTATAATGTAAATGTAAGAATAACTTTTATATTGTCTGTATTAATTCAATACGAACATGTGGGTTGAACCAGCTGAGTTTTAATTATGCATTTGTACATTTTTTAATACTAAAAAGGTTTTTTTTTAGGCTTTTGAGGAAGGTTTATTTGTGTAACTCTCAATACTCACTGAATTGCAATGAATTGCATATTTGAGCCATAAAATCCTGATGTTTGAAATATGATACTAAACAAAAACACATGCAAACTATATGTATTTTGTATATTTTTATACGAAGTATATGTTTTGAGTTATTCTTGTTGGGTTATTAACTTATTTGATAGATGCATACACATATGCATACGTGTGTGTATATACACATGCCTGAAGAAAATCCATGTTGATCTAAAACTGAATTCAGTGTTGCTAACTAAATTAATGATTGATTGATTGATTGATTGATTGATTGATTGATTGATTGACAAAAAATGGTCATTTAAGAGTTTGAAGTATTGAACTGATTTTCTGAAATAGACTACAAAGTCTAAAATCTAGACCTCAGAGTCTATATGTAAAAATATCTTTATTTATACCCCTAAAAGGGTGACGTATTTCCTTTTAGGCAGATTATGAAAAATGTAAAAATCAAATTCATAACATTTCAGCATAAATATCATAAGCTTTTTTTGAAATGTAGCCCTTACAAATATTGCAAATGTGTGAAATACATCAGCTTTGATATGAGAGTGAATTTTTGTCCACAACAAAAGCATGGTCACAATTTTTAAATGTTGCCTCAGAGCAAAGTAAAGAATGTGTGGTGTTCTATTATGCAATAATTTCATTATTTAATCTAATATTTTAACATTTGCACAAACAAGGAGAAACATTTATGAAAGTACTTAGTTTACCTTTAATCTCTCTCTGTTATAGTTCAGTTCACCAGAAGAAATCAGAACCAGAGCCCAGCTGTGTGTCTATGAGGAGTGATGAATCTTTGCATCAACCAGTTAATTTTAAGAGTGATGACACAAGGTTTAACATCAAGTATTACATTTTTGTATAATAATAGATATGATTATAGTAAGATATATTAAATTACTATGATAATTATTCAGCACTATAATAAGTAAACGAGCAGAAGTCTGGCTAGGAAATGCAATAAATATAATGACAACAAGCAGATATAGAGCACAGAGTAGAATTATTTATTTGTTTACATTTATTTAAATTGTTTACAGTTCTGACTTTGAGCAGGAGCATTTTTAATAAAGTCACAACTGTTATTAAGGTCATGAGAAAAATGTCACCAATTTCAGAGTGTTTAATTCTTGATTCAAGGTCAGTCCTGTCATCCAGATCAGTTGTAACAAAATCCGTCTGTAAGAAATATGACCAGTCTATGAATCAACCACAAGACAGCACGTATCCTGGTGTAAGGTAAACTGTGGGATTTTTTTAATGCAGTGCATAATCACACATCACTCAAATACATCTTTAATAACTGACACATTTTATAAATCCTATGATATGGTCAGCATCTCATAACACAGAAAACAAAAGAAGACATTTTGCTCTGTACATTTACCTCTGTAACTCATGTAATAACGTGGTATTTTAATTTTCCAGACATGAAGTCCTCAACACGCTTAGATCAAATCTGATGAAGAAGTTTGAGCGTCTGTATGAGGGAACAGCGGTGCAGGGAAACCCAACACTCCTGAATGAGATCTACACAGAGCTCTACATCACAGAGAGTGAGAGTGGAGAGATCAGTAATGAGCATGAGGTGAGACAG
>JAHKKF010530400.1:0-15873 GCA_019740295.1 Labeo calbasu
TTGTGTGATTCTCTACACATGTGGTTCCTTTGCTGTGTGAATTTGATGAGAAATTACTTCATATATCCTCTAACAACAACCAAAATACTCTCTTAGTTACAAAGAAAGATCTTGCACCATTAAGCGGAGACAGAGACATTTGTTTTGATATTTTGTTAATGCAATGACATTCATGTATTTTTGAGACTGTGCCCAAATACATTTTGGGGCAACTTTGGAGCTATTTCACTTGTTACAAACATAAACGATTCCTCATATGATTCCTCAAATCATGCATCTATGTATAAGACAGTATTATAGTTATTTGTAATTAGTTTTTTATTTTATATGCATTTATATATAAAGAATTTATTTGCAAAAACAGATGTCTAAATAGATAAAACAGATGTCATATAAATGAATAAATATATGAATAAATAAATAAATAACAAAAATTACCAAAATTTTAACTATAATTAAAATATAAATGTATATGTAATACATAAAAAGTTCATTTGCAAAAACAGATTTTAAAAAAATTCATTCCGTTTTTTAAAAAAAATTCAAAAATCATGTTTCTAATGATGTTATCACGATTTGTTTTAATGTGTTAGTTATTTTTTAGTTATTTTTACCTTATATCAAAATAACTCAACTGCAGTTTAATTGAGATTAATTGGAGCGCACAATGAAAAAACATGATTTTTGAAAATGTTTAAAAAAAGTGTTGTCTATCTTTTCAAATGAACTCTTCATATATTTATATATATATTTGTATTTTAATTATAGTTAAAGTTTTGGTGATTTTGATACTATTCATGTATTTATTTATTTATGCATGTATTTATTCATTTATTTGCATTTCACTTATAATCCAGTTATAAATATTTTAGTTTTTTATTATTTATTTTATTTGTTTGTTATTTTTAAGGATTTTTTCCCCCAAGCAATTTTTTTAATAGTTTTAGTTAACTGAAATAAGCCTTGACCAGAAAATATTATTGAAATAGTAAAACACTTGCAACCACTAACAACAACCTTGGCATAAATCTCAATAATGGCATTGAGATTTACACTCAAACATCACTCTTTCATCTGACAATGTAAAAACAGTTTATTGTCTGTTCTAATGCATAAATGAAGGGTTACTGGAATTCCACATCCTAGCCTCCTAAAACTAAATGTTCTTTATTGGCATTGATGGTTCCATGAGGAACCTTTAATATCCACTGAACCTTTCCATTCCACAAAAGGTTCTATAAAATGTTCTTTAGTTCATAAAAAAAATTCTTGATACTAAGAAAAAAATGATTCTTTTAAGAACTGTTTACTGAAAGGTTCTTTGGGGAACTGAAATGGTTGTTTTACAGCATTGTTGTGAAAACCCCCTTTTGGAGCCTTTATTTAGAATTATTTAGAGTGTATAATAGTGTTAAAATTAGCATGTATTTTCATATTATGGAATGTTATTGGGCATAATGTGACCACTCGGGTAGTTCCCCAGCTCATTTGCTCCATATGGTAAATGTCATTGCAAAGCAGTTTTCAGCGTGCAGCTTATGCAAGGCATAATGCCACTTGAATAAATCATAATGATTTTCTATTTAACTCAAATGTTGTAATGATTTTTGGTTTAGCTTAACCGGAACAATAATACAACCATGAACATCCTCTCAGGCTTTCAAACTGGCACCAGGAATGCTCTGACATGTTTGTGCAGCCCAGCGCAGGAAAGCCCCGACATTCAGACCGACCAAATGCGTGATGGGTTGACAGAACATATTATCATAGATGAAGCCTTGTAAATTTCCTTATGCTCTCGAGTTTCTCTCTTAGTAATGTGTGCACAGACAAACATGAAGATGAGCTTGGAGATGTAAACACTTCTAGAGAAGATCCAACTCTGGATGAGATGTAACGTTTAGTTACTGGCATTGATGGTTTCATTAAGAACCTTTAATATCTATGGAACCTTTCCACTGCATAAAATATAGTTTATAGTGAAAAAAAGATTCTTTAGATTATTAAAATGTTCTTCATTCTAAGACAAATTATTCTTTTAAGAACCGTTGACTACAAATAGTTCTTTTATGGCATCATCTTTGGGAACACTTATTTTTTTAAAGTGTATTTGGTTACCGGCAAGTTCCTTTACTATATAAATGGTGTAAAACTCTAATAGATCTAATGGAACACTTGAAAAGTATTTTCTGGCAATTGCATGTTTAGATCTCACAATTCGGACATTTTTTTCAGTGTTTTGTTGTTGTTGTAGTATTTTTTTTTTTTTAACAGTGTAGCTCAGATTCTTCAGAATTCAGATTCAGATGTTTTAGTCTATTTTATGGCCCTCAGGAGGTGTGGGCTCATAGTAGTTTGTGGATGACATCTTCCACTGTTAATTTCCAATCAAGCCTGGGCACAGATTGGTTGTCCTGCGGCACATTTCCTCTTTCACGGCCCTCTGTCATGGCACGTCTTTTGGCATGGGAAAAAAGCACTCACACGGAGGTAAAAACACTTGAGGGAAGATTCAGATATCTTAAATAACTCCTTTACAAGTAACCGTTATTCATAACAAGCACTTGTGGCGGGCACTGCTCCATATATTAGAGTTTCCTGAAGGTGGAAGATGTTTGCTTTGTGTCTCACAAAATTTCCTGTTTTAAAAGGCACCTGTATTGTATAAATGACGTGTGGCTGAAAGAACTACATATAAAAAAGATTGGAAAGGACCTGGATACAGTAATAAAATAAAATATTTTTTTATTGCCACAAACCAGCTGAAAATAGGAACACTAAACTAAAATACAATACAATAAGATATTTTGTGGCCATGAAATAAAATAAAATAAAATAAAATAAAATAAAATAAAATAAAATAAAATAAAATAAAATAAAATAAAATAAAAAAATATTTTTATGGTCACAAAACAGCTGAATCTAAACTAAAATACAATACAATAAGATAGTTTATGGCCATAAAACAAAATAAAACAGCATAAAATAAAATAAAACAGCATAAAACAAAACAACAAAAAACAAAACAAAACAAAACAACATAAAACAAAACTAAACAAAACAAAATAAGCTGAAAATAGGAACACTAAACTAAAATACAATACAATAGAATATTTTGTGGCCATAAAACAGCATAAAATAAAATAAAACAGCATAAAACAAAACAAAACAAAATAAAATAATATTATTTTTTATTGCCACAAACCAGCTGAAATAGGAACACTAAACTAAAATACAGTACAATAGGATATTTTGTGGCCATAAAATAAAATAAAATATTTTTATGGTCACAAAACAGCTGAAAATAGGGACACTAAACTAAAATGCAATACAATAATATACTTTATGGGCATAAAATAAAATAAAAATATTTTATGGCCAGAAACCAGCTTAAAATAGGGACACTAAACTAAAATGCAATACAATAATATACTTTATGGCCATAAAATAAATAAAATAAATAAAATAAAATAAAATATTTTGTGACCACAAACCAGCATAAAATAGGGACACTAAACAGCATAAGACAAAATAAAATAAAATAAAATAAAATAAAATAAAATAAAATAAAATAAAATAAAACATTTTGTAAACATTTCTACAGAAAAGTTCAAGGAAAAATTGCCACAAAACAACTGAAGAAAAAATGTCTGCAAAAGAAAAAGCCAGTTAATTTGCTACAGCATTTTTTTTCCTTGAAGGGAAAGCAGACAATCACACTGCGTACTTCAATAGTCCATTGGTGTAAATGCAAGTTATACTGTAGATAAAGAAACTCATCCCATTAATATAGAATTCAATTGATGTGTCAGTTATATCAGCTATTTTACAACAAGACCAAACATGGCTCAGCTGATCAGATCCAATCCAAATTAGATTACACATTGAATACTGGAAAAAATAGCAATAGTAACTATTCTGAGCAGAGCCTATAAAGCTCAACTTTCTTCAAACGGCCCAAAAATGTAAGCAATACTGAACTAAATTGTTAAAACAATATTCATCCTCTCACTCAACACACACAAAGGTCTGTTATTATAATTGGCTGCTGTGCAATTCATGTATTGCTATGAACTCTGTACTTTTATTAACTTTCTCGAAAGAGCAGGTAATTGAGAGGTGTCGTATGCCGCCTCAACCCGAGCCCAGCTAATATTTCACTGTAATAGATCTCACACAGTTTGTATCAATCGCTAACCCAGTTTTCACTACATGGTTTGAAATATTTGCTGTATTATTTTCATTTGCCACATGCGGCAGCTCCTGTTACTGCAACGGCCTTACCAGAAGTTACAAAAACACGTCAAACTGATTTTACAAAGAAAGATCAGTCATCAGTTTCAGATCTATTGCAAATTGTTCCACAGACATCAGTCAAGTTCAATATGTCGCGTGTTTAATGCATTCTCATGCGCATACAATAGGACAGCTCAGGAAGACAAAAGCAAACCGACCAGCCAGATATTTTGCAATTCATTTTCCATTTATCACAGTTGTGCAAAGACGTTTGGCTCCACGGTCCTCTGCAGGGGTCAAACTCAGCTCAACAAACTCAACTCTCACCCCATCATCTACATCGATCTGAACACTCTCTCACACTCCGCAAGGGGTCTAAGAGACCCTAAGGCCCTTTTATTATCTCAAAAAATAGATTTAACATTGAAGGATCAGGTTGATGCTTTTCATAATCTTATGAGAACTCATAATAAACAAAATTCAAACATCCTCCATCAAAAATGTAACTTGCACTATGTCCCTTGAGGAAGTATATTGTATATGCAATTAATTTTTAAACTAAATGTGTATATACACAAGTCAAACAATTGGGGTCACTTTCTGCTTTTTATAAATGAATACTTTAATTCAGCAAAAATGCATCAGACTGAAGGTCAGAGTAAAGTCATTTATAATATTACAAAAAATATATATTTCAAATAAATGCTGGAATAGATAAATGCCACAAGAACAGCCTGACAATTTGCGTACCACAAGAAAAGACAATAGAGTTCGACAGCAACACCCTGGCAACCCCCCAGAACAGATTAGCAACCGCACAGAACAAGACCAAGACCATAGAGTTCCATAGTAACTGCATAGCAACACCCTGGCAACCACCCAGAACAGCCTAGCTACAACATAAAACAAGACCAAGACCATAGAGTACAATAGCAACAGCTTGACAACCACTCAGAACAGCCTACCAACTGCAAAGAACAAGAAAAGCCCACAGAGTACCATAGAAACACCCTGGAAACCACTCAACCACACAGACCAAGACCATAGAGTTCCATAGTAACTGCATAGCAACACCTTGGCAACCACCCAGAACAGCCTAGCAACCACACAGAACAAGACCAAGATCATAAAGTACCACAGCAACACCTTGACAACCACTTAGAACAGCCTAGCAACAACATAAAACAAGACCAAGACCATAAAGTACCATAGCAACACCTTGACAACCACTCAGAACAGCCTAGCAACTGCAAAGAACAAGAAAAGCCCATAGAGTACCATAGAAACAACCTGGAAACCACTCAACCACACAGACCAAGTCCATAGAGTTCCATAGTAACTGCATAGCTACACCCTGGCAACCACCCAGAACAGCCTAGCAACCACACAGAACAAGACCATGATCATAAAGTACCATAGCAACACCTTGACAACCACTTAGAACAGCCTAGCAACAACATAAAACAAGACCAAGATCATAGAGTACCATAGCAACACCTTGACAACCACTCAGAACAGCCTAACAACCGCAAATAACAAGAAAAGCCCATAGAGTACCATAGAAACAACCTGGAAACCACTCAACCACACAGACCAAGACCATAGAGTTACATAGTAACTGCATAGCAACACCCTGGCAACCATTCAGAACACCATATCAACCACATAGCACAAGATAAGACCACATAGTACCACAGCAACTGCATAACACCCTGGCAACCATCCAAAACAGCCTAGCAACCACATCAAATAAGACCATAAAGTACTACAGCAACACCCTTACAAACACTCACAACAGCCTAGCAACGGCATAGCACAGGACCAAGACCATAGAGTACCATAGTAACTGCATAACAACACCCTTACAACCACTCAGAGTACACTAGCAACCACACAGCACAGGGCCAAGACCATAATGTACAATAAATACTGTATAACCTCACCCTGACAACCACTCAGAACAGCCTAACAACCTGCACAGCACAAGACCAAGATCATAAAGTACCATAGCAACACCCTGACAACCACTCAAAACAGCACAACACCAAGATCACAGAGTTCCATAGCAACTGCGTAGCAACACCGTGGCAACCACACACAACACCCTATCAACTGCATAGCACAAGACCAAGATCATGAAGTACCATAGCAACACCCTGACAACCACTGAAAACAGCACAACACCAAGATCATAGAGTACCATAGCAACTGCATAGCAACACCCTGGCAACCACCCAGAACACTAGCAAACGCAAAGAAGAATACCATAAAATACCATAGCAACACTCTGTCAACCATTCAGAACAACCTAGCAACCACACAGAACACGACCAAGACCATAGAGTTTCATAGTATCTAGCAACACTCTAGCAACCAATCGGATCACCCTAGCAACCACACAGCACAAGAAAAGAACACAGAGTACCATAGAAACTGCATAGAAACACCCTTGAAACCACTCAGAACAAGACCAAGACCAAAGAGTCCAAAAGCCTTGCAATCGCATAGAACAAGACCAAGGCCATAAAGTACCACAGCAACACTCTGAAAACCATTTAGGCTAGCAACCACACAGCACAAGATCAAGACCATAGAATATCACAGCAAATGCACAGCCTGTTGAAAAATCCAGCATATGCTGGTTAGGCATGTTTTAAAGCATGGCTGCTGGTTTGAGCTGGTGACTGGTCCTTAGCTGGTCATGTGCGGGTCCTAAGCAACTAGCTCCTGCTCTGGACCAGCTTAGAACCAGCACATGACCATCTTAAACCAGCTCATGACCAGCACATAACCAGCACATGACCAGCTTAAAGGAGAAGTCCACTTCCACAACAACAGTTTACAAATAATGTACTCACCCCCTTGTCATCCAAGATGTAAACGATCCCAGCCGAGAATGAAGGGTCTTATCTAGCGTAACGATTGGTTATTTTCATTAAAATAATACAATTTATATACTTTTTAATGCCAAATGCTCGTCTTGTCTTACTCTGCCCGGACTGTTTTTGTTGCGGTTCATGACAGTTAGGGTTTGTCGAAAAACTCCCATCTCATGTTCTCCTTCAACTTCGAAATCGTCCTATATCGCTGTTTTACCTTTTTTGTTAAGGGTGCTTGAACTTCTTTGCATGTTCACTTTGCAACGATTGGGTCAGAACTTCTGCAGTGATGTAAGATGATTTTGAAATGATTTTTGAAGTTGAGGGAGAAAATACGATTGGAGTTTTTCAACATACCCTAACTGTCTTGAGTCAGAATACACAGAGTTCAGGGAGAGCCATTTGACAAGCATTTGGCGAACATTTGAGATTAAAAAGTATTTAAATTGTATTTTTTTAATGAAAATAACCGATCATTTCACTAGATAAGACCCTTCTTCCTCGGCTAGGATCGTTTACAACCACATTTGGGATCGTTTGAAGCCGCATTTAAACTGCATTTTAATCGGGGCACCACGTCAGTCCATTATATGGAGAAAAATCCTGAAATGTTTTCCTCAAAAAACATAATTTCTTTACGGCTGAAGAAAGAAAGACATGAACATCTTGCGTGACAAAGGGGTGAGCACATTATTTGTGAATCTTTGTTTTGTGAAGTCTTGACTACCACAACACAAAAAAACATTGTGGAGATGAGTTTTGCAAGTGTAATGCAAAACTGTAATGTAAAAACTTCGTAAGGGTGAATTCGATCTGTTATGGATTACCTTTACAGTTTTTGCTTTGAGTGATTTCAGAGTGTTATGGTGATCATGTAGGATTTATCATACCATGTTTTATTTAACATTGTTTAATCAAATTACTCATATTTTTCCTGCCATAATGTTCCTCCATGCATCCTGCATTTATTCCCAATTGGTTTATTCCTATGATGAGAGTCAAACACGAGAGCGGTCCAATGTACTTGTTACAAATGGCTAATAAAATTACAGTCCTTGCCAAAGCTTTTCAAATGAACACTTACACACACACATTCAACACTCACAGACAAACACAAGCCGTGTGATGGAGGGTGATGACGGGCTAACAACCTCCAAATAAAACAGAAACATTCCAGAAAAAAAGCTCTAATCGTAAACATAAATAAAAGTGAATCAATCAGAAGTAATCCCTGCAGACTGAAGCGATGGGTGGTACCAGCCTGTGCCCAGGTGTTAGCATTTTAGTAGCTGACAGAAAATAAATTAAACTGCAGCTTGTGTGATCTCACACAATGAGCTCATGGATTCTGTGTGAATGGGAAGGAGGGGATGGAACAAACTGAAATCAAATTAAAATGACATGAAACAAATGCAGAAGTAAAAATGTAAAAAGCAGCTCTCATTTTCACTTTCAAATACAGACTAACTGACTAACTAATAGATAAATACATTATTTTTTAATACGTAATTTTTTTTTTTGTTTGTTTTTTTGGACAAAAACTGACATTGACAAGTTTCTAAGTCAAATAATGTACACATACAACAATGTTTATACAATTATTACTATTATTTTATTTACCTTTTATTTTCTTATTTATCTAAAACTTTAACACATGCATTTTAAACTAGATATTAAAGCGATTTTTTCCATTATATTCAACACCCTTATTTGGTATTGACTCATAAACACACGTCATATCAAACCTTCATGTCTACAGTCAGCGGGGTCATGCATGTGCCGACATGGTTTGGGATTGGACGTGAAATTATAGCATGTTCACGTATAAGACATCTTGGGTTAATGACACTGTTGGCGTCTGAAATGAGCCTGTGTTTGCTATGGCATCAGTTTAACTTAATGGAGGAATTATGAAGTAAATGGCTTAAAATAAAGCATTACCCAGAGTGCAGAAATGAGCATGTTCCAGCATGAAGCACTTCTCTCACTCCATATGCTTGCCCTGAAAATCATGCTTAACAAAAACATTTCTCTGCTTCCATAGCGTCGGAACCTATAGAAACGGCACCGTTGCTTTTATTGCAATTTTTTAGTAATTTTGTGCAAATTACATGTGCAGTTTACTTCCATAGTTCCTGCAGTCATTCCAGCATTTGTACGGTTCGTGGAGCGCTGGATCTGATAGGAAAATTTAAGGGTCCCTCAACTCTAGACTATTTCCTGTAATCAAGCTGGCTGTTACAGCACAGATTTAAAAGAGATTTGAGTCCATTTTAGTCCAAATGTAAGCATGTATCTACACTGACAAACCTACACATTTAAAAAGCACATTTAGTACAGACACATGACTCAAAAATATAAACTGACAACACTAACACTTTTAAAAATTATAGTCTTGTCATTAAAATTCTTCAGTTCTAAACACACCCCTAAATAAGTATAAATGCAAAAAAAACAAAAAAACATTTACTCCAAAGAAAATGAGTTGTGTTTCCATGTACTTGTGGATTGTTGTCTTTATCATTTTCTGGTCCCGTCTACATTTGATTATTTTTTCAGAGTGTCTAGTTACACTAAGTGCAAATGGCCTGCCTTCCTGGCAGAGCTGGCATTGCCCACTAATGTGTGTTTGGGCTTGTAAACATTACAAAATATAACTGCTAAAGCTCCAATGGTGTAGGTGCTAAAGCGCCTAGTAGTGCCATTTTGACATGATCGACCTGAGTTCGAATCCACCTTTCGCCAAACTTTTTTTTTGCCCTTTTCACATCACATATCAGATCGAAAAGGCATTAATTTTCAACTAGATAGTAAGTTTGCAGACAAACTTTAGGTTGGCTTGAAAAAGTCTAGCCAGAAAGTTTTAAAGATGTTTAAAAGCTTTAAAAGTTTGACGGTTTTCAGTTTAAAATAGTTTGAAAGATTAAAGTCTGAATGTGTTGAAGGCCATACAGTCTATTACCATAGCTACGCAATTGCTATGGTACCCAGGGTGGTTGCTAGAGTGTTGCTATGCGGTTGCTAGGGTGCTAAGGCTGGTTGCTAGGGTGTTACTAGCATGTTGTTAGCATGATTAGAAAGTTGCTAACATGTTGCTTTTGTGATTAGCAAGTTTCTAGCATGTTGTTAGCATGATTGGCAAGTTACTAACATGTTTCTAGCATGATTAACAAGTTACTAACATGTTGGTAACATGATTAACAAGTTACTAGCCTGTTTCTAACCTGATTAGCAAGTTACTAACATATTGCTAGCATGTTTAACAAGTTACTAACATGTTGCTAACCTATTTCTAACATGATTAGCATGTTATTAGCATGTTGCTAGCATGATTAACATGTTACTAGCATGTTGCTAACAAGATTAACAAGTTACTAACGTTTTGTTAGCATGATTAACAAGTTACTAGCACGCTGCTAACATGATTAACAAGTTACTAACATGTTGCTAGCATGATTAGCAAGTTACTAGCATGTTGCTAATATGATTAGCAAGCTACTAATATGTCGTTAACATGATTAACAAGTTACTAGCAAGTTTCTAACAAGATTAACAAGTTACTATCATGTTGGTAACATGATTAACAAGTTACTAGCATGTTGTTAGCATGTTACTAGCCTGTTTCTAACCTGATTAGCAAGTTACTAGCATGTTGCTAGCACGATTAACAAGTTACTAGCATGTTGCTAACCTGTTTCTAACACAATTAGCATGTTGCTAAACCAGCTAAAACCAGTTGATTCAGTAAAAAAACAACTAAGAACCAGCTAAACTAGCTAGGCTGGTTATCTAGTCTTAGCTGGTTTAAGCTTGGTTGTTCTTTTAGCAGGTCTCCCAGCCTGACCAGCTAAAAAGTGGCCAAAACCACTTTAAATCAACCCTTAAAATCGAAGAAAATGAAGTAAGTTGGATTTTTCAAGCCAACTTGATAAAATAAAGCAAATAATCAAACAGTGGAAAATAAAATGCCTCACGAGTGTTTATCTGTTAGGGTTAGGTGTAGGGAGGGATTTATTGTCCCAATAAGGCAACATTTATTTAATAATTGAAATAAAAATGATTATTTACACTCAATATGTTATCACTGCATACTGTTTTATAATGTACTACAATACTGAGTTGCAAATCTGCCACTTGCACTAAGTACTATAAATAGCATTTAATATTATTGTAAATACAATACTGTTATTTTTACATAGTGTAAACAGAATCCATTGCTATTGCACTTAGTGTAAATAGCATCTACTACAAAGGAAATAATGCTATTTTCACTTGCATTTAAGTGCAAATAGCCGCTGCCTTTTTTAGCCAAAAAGTTTCTGTTTCTTATGCAAGTTTCTAATTTCTGCATTTACACTTAATATGACAGAATGTCAATATTTTGTGAATTTTTAAGATCTGTTCTTTTTATATGAAAAAGTTTCAAACTTTGGGGTTTGTATGTTTTTCTTTTTTTTTTTTTAATTAATACTTTTATTTAGCAAGGATGCAATACATTGATCAAAGGTGAAAGAAAAGACAATTAATAATGTTTCAAAAGATTTCCATTTTAAATAAATGCTGTTCTTTTAAACTTTCTATTCATCCATAAATCCTGAAAAAAAAACATCACGGTTTCCGCAAAAATAGCAGCACAAGTGTTTTCAACATTGTTAATAATAAATGTTTCTTGAGCAGAAAATCAGCATATTAGAATTATTTCTAAAGGATCATGTGACAGTGAAGACTGGAGAAACGATGCTAAAAATTCAGCTTTGCATCACAGGAAAAAATTACATTTAAAAATATATTCAAATAGAAAACGTATTATTTTAAATTGTAATAATATTTTACAATATTACTGATTTTACTGTATTTTATATCCAATAAATGCAGTCTTGGCGAGCATAAGAGGCTTTTGAGTGATACAGCCCTATTATTGCTGCATTAGATCTACAGTTATATAAAATCATAAATAAAATAACAAACCCCAACCCGTTTTGTCTGTCCATATTGATGTGTATTGAAACCAAGTCACGTCAATCTCATCTCTCCACCGCTTGGCTGCACTTAATCACGCACAAACTCTATCTTCAGCGAGCAGAGGTTATCCATTTAAACTGAGTTAACCAGATAAATATTGTACTTGCCCAAAGACCCTCCTCACTGCAGCTCTCCATTCATGTTGGTGGTCAGTTTAAAGGGCCTGATTGTTGCAGGCGTTCCCGGATGACACTGGGCTCCATTGTGCCTGAATGCACCCCTGGAAGTAAGATTTGCCAAAGCACCCTCTGTGTCTCTATCTGATGGCACGCAACGCTGATCAAGCCTTCACTGATCTTACTCCTGGCTTGGTGAAGCTTTATTTGGTCATTCGATAACTGAACCTGATAGCAGCAGGCCCTAGAGGTCAAGAAGCTCATTGACATCTATCACAACAGCTAGAGCAGGTGCGCTGAAAAACTCTCAAAAAAGCATCATTGTTTTTGCAAAGCAACGATTCGGTCATTGTTAAACACCCTCATGTTATTCCAAACCTGTATAATGTTATTTTTCATTTGCTATGCAAAAGCATGAATCATTACACGGCTCTTTTCCATACAGTTTCGGTTCATGGTAACCACAAAAACAAAATAACCACCAGAAAAGCGTCATAAAAAGTTCAAAGTATCGATAGTGGGTTTTTGAACTACAGTTTGCCCCTTAAACTTGAGAAGATTAAATTTGGGGTCAGAATGAAACCTGACCTTTTTACAAAGTCCTGTTTTTACATTACTTTAAAGAGACAGGTTTTGGTTAAAATATCTTCTTTTCTTATTTTAGTTTATTTTAGTTATTTAGTTTATGTATCAGTGTTATTTTAGTATCATTGAGATAACTTTTTTATTTTTATTATTCATTTTTAGTAATACTAAAATAATTTTTAGTAAAAAATTATTCATACAGTGGACTACTAGAAAAATTGATACGAATTTGGGAGCAAAATTATTTAGAGACTTGAGCGTTTTTTCTTTAATTGCTAATGCGACCTTTTTACACCACAGACTGAACAAAATTAAGCACTGCTTGGTAATTGGTCAACAAACGACTGATAGTTGTGCAAATATTGTCAGACAACTAACAGTTGTCTGAATTTTTGGTTGTTTGTAATCCATTACATACCTTTCTATCAAAGTTATCTAACTTTATCCAAATGAATTTGTTCTGACACAGTTTAACTCTGAGTTCTTGTCATATTTTATTACCATTTCACTAAACTATAGTAAACAAACTGTGATAATGTGAGAAATGTTGAAAGTGTCTGAATACATTTTGGCTTGACTGTATTTAGATTTTATTTTTTAGTTCATTTATTAACATTCAATTTTTCATTTTCAATGTTCTCATTTTAATTTTAGTTAAAATTTTAGTAATTTTGTTGTGTTTCTTGTAATTTAGAATTTTTTTTACTCAGTTTTTTGTATAGTTGTAATTTTGGTTTTAGTTAACTATAATAAAAAGAACAAATCCATAAAAACAGGGCAATGTGCTGTGTTATATATGGAATTTTCTGTACTGATTTTGTTGTTGTTGTTGTTGTTGTTGTTTGTTTATTTATTTTACTGGTGTTTTAATTGTATTTTGAATTTTGCACTTCACTGCATTGTTTTAAGGTTAATGTCCAGGTAGAAAATTACCAATATATTTTCTGTACATTTATTTATTTGTTTGTTTTATTCATTTGTTTGTGTATTCATTCATTCATTCATTTCATTTTACTGGTGTTTTAACTATATTTTGAATTTTGCACTTGGATAATGTCCTGGTAAAAATTACCAATACATTTTCTGTATATTTAATTGTTTTTTATTATTATTATTTATTTATTTATGTTTTTTATTTGTTTGTGCTGATATTTTTTCTTCTCTTAATTGTGTAATATTTGTGTCTTGAGATGTTTAATTGTTGTTTAATTATGTTGTGCCAATGAATAAAAAAAAGACAACATAAGCTTTTTATTTCTTAATTATGAATTTTTATTTTCTAATCGTGATTTACCAAAGCATGATTTTTTTTAAAGCATGACATTTATTTATTTATTTATTTATTTATTTGTGCTTTGGTAAATTACAATTGGGAAGTAAACATTCATAATTAAGAGACAAAAAGTCCAATTATGAGATAAAAAGTCGATGATGTGCGGCAAAATTGACATACTAAGTCATAGTTATAACATAAAAAGCCACAGGACAAAAGCATGATTTTAAAAAAAGCATGCAATAAATAAATTAATGAATAAATGTATTTATTGCAAGCTTTTAAACAATATATGTATGTGCGTGCGTGTATAAATAAACTTTGAATGGTGTGTGTGTGTGTGTGTGTGTGTTTTTTGTGCATTTTCCAACCTTACACAATAGGTTTAATGATACTTTTTTTCTTATTTTATTATTATTTTTTTTGATAGCCTTTGATTGTATGGAAAAAGTGTTTGAAAAACAAAAGCTCTTTAAAATTTCAAATTCAAACAGCATACGGTTTTTATACGAAATGAGCGTGAGTAAATAACGATACAGTGAACTATTAAAGGTTTTTATAACTGTAAAAATAATCTTTACCAAGCCAAATCATCTTGAAATGTAATACTGAAGTCTGTTCTCCAAGTTTTCCTGCTTTTTTTTGTTTAACTGCACAAATATATATTTCAACACTCCCTATTTCAATGAACTATGATGGTTGTTTTAGCTTTATTGGCCTAATGTGACATCTTGCAGATGTGAAGCGTACCAGCACATCCCACGATCGCCGTTATGAGGTGATACCAGAGAGCCATTGAGATGGCGCCGAACAAATAAAGTGAAAAATACACACAACAATGTCATCACGGAGATAAATAAGATGAGACTAAACATTTGTGATTTGTTCTTCGAGATCTCGTTCGCAAAATCAGCAGTGTTTACTGTTGGCAGAGCGTCTGTTGGTGTTGCTCATTCTTGAAATCGTCACCAGCGTGATTTATTTTCCCTCTCCGTGACCATAAACATTTACTCAAAGCCATTAAACAAATCTAAATTCCATTAGAGGGATAAACAGAAATATCTTTGCATTCTCTTAAGCAGGCGCATGAGAAATTAAACAAAAGCAATCCAACAAAAGGGTTCAACCAAACGGCACCATATGCTCGGCGCTCTCCGATCAAATTCAACAAAATGCAAACGTCAGGGATCCGTCTGCAGATGACTGACGATTTGTTTTGACCAAATTTGCCCCCGCATGCAACCACCACCAAACAACTAGCAGCAAGAATCATGATATTTATAGTTCATCCTCTTGTTTTAGACAAACTAGGAATAAAGTTCAAGAGAAGTCGTGGGTTTGGATAGAAAGCAGGGCTAAACATTGACACAGATTTTATGATTCAATCGGATTCAGATTCACAAGCTCTTGATTCAATTAAACTTCAATCTCATTTTGATTCTATAAACTAGTGATTCCTTTAAAAATATATTAAATAGAAGTTTGTTTGTTTCTTTTCAAAAATTACTTAAGTTATGTTAAATATTTCAAGTACAAAAATAAATAAATACTTTTTTTAAATTACATAATTCAATTTTTATTTTTTATATTATTTTTAACAACACATATTGTTTAAAAGCAGCTTTACAGAAAATTATTATAATATTATTAAATAACAACAGAGACCAAACTATGATTTTTAATTCTAATTATTTTCATAAAGTAAAATAAAATAATAAAAGTTGCACATTAAATGTTTTTATAACAAATTTCCAATAATAGT
>JAHKKF010530403.1:2902-18440 GCA_019740295.1 Labeo calbasu
ATGTCTGGTGCAAAACAACACCTGCTTCCTGCTTAAATACCTGCGTGAGGTTACTTCCGGGTCCTCGTGACCTCACGTGATCTGGTACGTGTGACATATAGAACAAAAATAAATAAATATAAATAATAAAACATAATTTAAGTAAATATTTTAGGTCAAGTGGTTTCAGATGACAAAATAGTTTGTAAACCTGTAAAAATAAAATAAATAAAAAATAATTTAAGTAAATATTTTAGGTCAAATGGTTTCAGATGACAAAATATTTTATAAAACTAAAAAATATCAATTTAATGCTCTAATTAAAGGTAGCATTTTACCAATGTTCTTTTTTATTATTATTATTAATTTTGATGATTTTTCATTTTGGCTAGTTATTAATAAATACTGTTGTATATAATGCAACCTTTCTGAAATCTTACCAACTGTTAACACTGAAATTTAATGCCAGCAATGATAGCAAATAACAAAAGATTTGAAAAGGACAGTGGCTGTTCCAGGTACTCAGCATTGTTACATTTATTAACCTATCAGTTTACCTCTTTTCTAGTGTATATCGCCTGGAATAGTGGAAACTGAATTTGCCTTCCGGCATCACAACAGCGATCCAGAGAGAGCTGCGGCCGTTTATGAAAGTATAAAGGTAAATCAATCATGTATGTGACGTGTCTCTTCATACGAGTCCTTCTGTTTAACATCATGGCTGTTTGTCTCCTACAGTGTTTGAAAGCAGAAGACATCGCCAGTGCCGTCACGTACGTCCTGAGCGCGCCTGCTCATGTTCAGGTGAGCCCAAAATACACATACACTACCAATGATTCTTGAGCAGCAAATCAGTATATTAGAATGATTTCTGAAGGATCATGTGACACTGAAGACTGGAGTAATGATGCTGAAAATTTAGCTTTGCATCACAGGAATAAATTACATTTTAACATAAAGTAAAAAACACTTATTTTAAAGTGCCACTATTATGGATTATGAAAGGTTCATATTTTGGTTTTGGGAGTCCCCAACAACAGGTTGACATGAATGTAAAGTCAAAAATATAATATGCATTTATTTTTACCTTTTTTGCTCAACGACTCCCAAACGATTTGCTCAAAGAATCATTTGTCCAGACCCCTCCTTTGTATGACGCTAATCTGCAGTGATTGGTCCAATACTGCGTGCAGCGCATTTCGGAAAAGGAACGCCCATCACCATTACTCTAACCAGTGTTGCCAAGTCCGTGGTTTTCCCACAGAATTGGGTTACTTTTGTACTGTTGCCGCGGGTTGTTTTTGATGTCTGCTGGTTGAAACGACCCCAATAATGTCATATTTAGCCCCTTGAATACAGATTTACCAGGGGTATCCTGACAAAAAAATGAGTATTTTATCCCCCAGAACCTAATTTTTAATGGGGTATTCCCTTGAAATGCGATTGGGCTAGTTTTGAGTAGCAATTGGGCAGGTTTTGTTCTGAAAACCTGGCAACCCTGACTCTAACCTATAGCTAAAAACACCCAAACAGCCACGGTATATGTGTTAGCCCAATGCAGAAAAGTATTGATAAAGCACTTAAGTTTGTACACCAAACACATTTCTCTGTTCTTTATCAGAATGACAAACATTTACTGTTCAACGACTCACTCCTAGACAATTGCGAGCGAACAGATATTCCTGTTATCCGGTTAGCAAGAGACCTACATGCTGCATGGAGCGACCACAACACACACAACTAAATACGTACATGAGAGCAACAATTTTTAAAGGATTATTCCACTTTCAGTATAAAAATTTCCTAATAATTTACTCACCCCCATGTCATCCAAGATGTTAATGTCTTTCTTTCTTCAGTCGCAAAGAATTTAAGGTTTTTGAGGAAAACATTCCAGGATTTTTCTCCATGTAGTGAACTTCAGTGGTGCTCAATGGATTGAAGGTTAAAAATTAGGTTTTAATGCAACTTCAAAGGGCTCTAAATGATCCAAGCTGAGGAATAAGGGTCTTATCTTTGTATTTGCTCAAAACGACTGGTCATTTTCTTAAAAAATAAATATTTATACACTTTTTAAGCACAAATGCTCGTCTTGTCTAGCTCTGCGACATGCATGCGTACTCTGTGCAGTCCAGTTCAAGACAGTTTGGGTATGTTGAAAAACTCCCATCTGATTTTCTCCTCCAACTTCAAAATCGCTGCTACATTGCCGCTGTTTTACATTTCTTTTGTAAAGGGTGTTTGACCCTCCTTGCATGTTCACCTTGTAAACACTGGGTCGATACTTCTGCAGCGATGTAGGACGATTTTGACATTTTCCAACATACCCTAACTGTACCCTTACAGATTTACCCTCACAATGCCGTGCCGTGCAAAATGATTAGGCTGGCCACAATAAAAGGCCACTCTAAAATGTGCAGTTTTACTGTATTGGGGGGTCTGGGGGGGTCCGAAAACCAGTCAGTATCTGGTGTGAGCACCATTTGCCTCACGCAGTGCAACGCATCTTCTTCGCACAGAGTTGATCAGGTTGTTGAATGTGGCCTGTGGAATTTTGGTCCACTCCTCTTCAATGGCTGTGCAAAGTTGCTGGATATTGGCAGGAACTGGAACACGCTGCATCCCAAACATGCTCAATGGGTGACATGTCCTGTGTATGCTGGCTATGCAAGAACTGGAATGTTTTCAGCTTCCAGGAATTGTGTACAGATCCTTGCAACATGGGGCCGTGTTTTATCATGCTGCAACATGAGGTGATGGTCATGGATGAATGGCACATCAATGGGCCTTAGGATCTTGTCACGGTATCTCTGTGCATTCAAAATGCCATCAGTAAAATGCGCCTGTGTTCGTTGTCCATAACATACGCCTGCCCATACCATAACCCCACTGCCACCATGGGCCACTCGATCCACAACGTTGACATCAGCAAACCACTCACCCACACGACGCCATACACGCTGTCTGCCATTTGCCCTGTACAGTGAAAACCGGGATTCATCCGTGAAGAGAACACCACTCCAAAGTGCGAGACGCCATCGAACGTGAGCATTTGCCCACTCAAGTTGGTTACGATGACAAACTGCAGTCAGGTCGAGACCCCGATGAGGATGATGAGCATGCAGTTGAGCTTCCCTGAGACGGTTTCTGACAGTTTGTGCAGAAATTCTTTGGTTAAGCAAAAGATTGTTGCAGCAGCTGTCCGGGTGTCTGGTCTCATACGATCTTGGAGGTGAAGATGCTGGATGTGGAGGTCCTCAGCTGCTGTGGTTACGTGTGGTCTGCGGTTGTGAGGCCGGTTGGATGTACTGCCAACTTCTCTGAAACGCCTTTGGAGATGGCTTATGGTAGAGAAATGAACATTCAATTCACGGGCAACAGCTCTGGTGGACATTCCTGCAGTCAGCATGCCAATTGTCTAATCATGATGTCTAATCAGCATCTTGATATGCCACACCTGTGAGGTGGATGGATTATCTCAGCAAAGGAGAAGTGCTCGCTAACACAGATTTGTGAACAATATTTGAGAGAAATAGGCCTTTTGTGTACATAGAAAAAGTCTTAGATCTTTGAGTTCAGCTCATGAAAACTGGGAGCGAAAACAAGTGTTGCGGTTATAATTTCGGTCAGTGTATTTGGTTGTATTGCATTTGCAGCTTAAAGGAATAGTTTACCCAAAAATGAAAATTTGCTGAAAATTAACTCACCCTTGGGTCATCCAAGATGTAGATGAGTTTGTTTCTTGATCAGATTTGGAGAGATGTAGCATTCCATCACTTGCTCACCAATGGATCCTCTGCAGTGAATGGGTGCCATCAGAATAAGAGTCCAAACAGTTGATAAAAACATCACAATAATCCACACCACTCCAGTCCATCAGTTAACATCTTTTAAATCCATAATCCATAATAAAGCTTCCTGAAAAAGTCCATCTCCTTTGGTCTTTCACATCAAAATCCAATTACATAGTTGTTTAGAGCTGTTTTGGCTTGTAAACAGTGCTTGCTATGTGCAGATTTCACTCCTGATTCAGACCAGATGACTTTTTCTGTGGAGGAATCAATATTATAGATAGAGGAATCATATTTCAGTTAAAACGTCTTAATGATGATTTCTTTTTGACAAACATGCAGCTTTTGCTTTCTCAAGACATTAATTGATGGACTGGAGCGGTGTAGATTACTTGTGGATAATTGTGATGTTTTTATTGGACAGCACCCGTTCACTGCAGAGGATCCATTGGTGAGACAGTAATGAAATGCTACAAATCTACAAATCTTGGATGGTCTTCAGCAAACTTTCATTTTTGGCTTAACTGTCCCTTTAAGTTCTCAAGTATTCATAGGTGATCTGTTACAGTATATCCTGTATGATAATTCACTAGGATCCTTGTGCTGATCTTCAGACAGCGGGGAGACAGACAAATCAAATCACAGCACTATCACACTCATCACCTGCTGATCGATCTGTATTAAATTTGTCAAACTGAATGAACGCGTTGCTCTCTATTCCTCTCTATCTCTCTCTCTCTTTCTGTTTTTTAGATTGGCGACGTGCAGATGCGGCCAGTGGAGCAAGTGTCGTAGGAACGGATAGGGAACGGGACGTCAAGTGGTGACTGGCGACACCTGCTGGGCAACAACATGTATAACACCTAGTTTTAAAGAACTGATTGAAGGGAATTGGTTTGGGTTTGCAGATCGGATCAAATCTGAGAAGGCGGCGCTGTGTGGCTCGATCTGACGCGACGCTCGAAAGCGATCCGGAGAGCGCGATTACCTCTGATTAAATTCACAGATGCACACAGTTTGCTGCCGTCTCAAATACAAGGGGACACTTTAAGCTTTTCTAAAAACACACAACGCGAGAAACTGGAACAAAAGATGTGTGTTTCAGTCTGACGCGGTCATCTGGGCCCGATTATACCGAGACGAGTACGCCATGAAGTGCACATCATCTTGGTCTTTTTTTTTTTTTTTTAAGGTCATATTACATATCTGAGAGTGTGACGATAAGAAACAGTGGCTAGGTGCCGGCTGAGATGATGTTAATTACTGTATTAATTTTTTTATGAGTAGCCTGTTCTAACTTGAATTGTATGTAGATGTGGTTTTCCGATCCAGCTACTCTTTGAACGAATTCAATCGCATGATTTTCATGAGAGAAACCCGTTTGACTGCGGTCACACTCCGAATCAGAAAACTGATGACAAATGTTGGTTTTTACATTGAACTTTCACTGAATGGAAGGTACGACACTGGCTGCTTTAATAGGAAAACGAGTATGGAAACACTGTAGTGAGGACTTGAAAAGAAATAATACTTGATATAATCGATTCTTACTGATTAAACGCGATTATGGTTATTGGTTATGGATAAATTCCTTTCCTTTTTGCTGTATGTCACCTTTACATCTCAAAACAATCCAAAACTTGATTTGTTTTGCTTCTTTTCTGTTGAAATCTTCATCTTGTTAATATTTGGGAAACTACTTTTCGTTTCTCCAATGGAAGCTTACATTAAATTATAAGAAATAAATCTGACTCAATACTTGAATATCATGAAACCTGTCCACATTTACCAAAAAATAAGACATTATTTTGTGACATTATTTTCATAACAATTAAGAATATTATAAGACAAAAAAAATCCTATTCAGTTGAAGTATTTATAAACTACCGTATTATTTGTTGTTTTGCCTTTTTAAGTCATTTTATTATGGCAAGGTCTGCTTTTTATGTAATACAATAAAACAATTACTTAATGTGTTTAATTCAATTCAATATCAACTTATTGCTGGAATTCTTTCCAAAAATTGTAATAATGTCACAACTGAAATTCTTTATGCTTTGTGACATTATTTGTATTATAATTGTGAATATTTTCCCCCAATTCTAATTACTGTAATAGTAAAAAACAAATCCCTATTAAAATTGAGGATTTTTAAGTTTATTGTATTGTTGTGTTGGCTTTAAGCATATTTTATTTAAAAAAAATTTGATTTCTAATAAATCAACAAAAATACATTATTATAAACAGAATATTTCAAATCTGCCTTTATGCAGATTTAAATAAAAATAATTTTATTACATTTTTTTAAATGTAATACAGTAAAACAATTGATTAATGTGCTTAATTGTGATTAAAATAATGTCACAATAAAATTGTATATGCTTTGTGACATTATTATCCCCCATTTTCATTACTGTAATTAAAAAAAAAAATCCTATTAAAATTTGAGGATTTTTAAATTTATTGCATTTCCGGTGTTGGTTTTAGGCATATTTTGTTTCTTTAAAAATCATTTAATTTTTCTTTGATTTCTAATAAATGTCAACAAAAATGTATTATAAATACAATATTTCAAATGTGCCTTTATGCAGATTTAAATTAAAATCATTTGATTTAAAAAAAAATTTAAATATAATACAGTAAAACAATTGCTTAATGTGCTTAATTGTGATTAAAATAATAATGTCACAATGAAAATTCTTTATGCTTTGTGACATTATTTTAATTATAATTAAGAATATTTCCCCCCAATTCTCATTACTGTAATAAAAAAAAATCCTATTAAAATGTGAGAATTTTTAAATGTATTGCATTTTTTAGGCATTTTTTTTTTTTTTTTTTGTAAATCATTTAATAAATGTCAACAAAAATATGTTATAAATACAATATTTCAAAGATATTAAATTAAAATAATTTGGGTTTTTTTGTATGTAATACAGTAAAACAATTGCTTAATTGTGATTAAAATAATGTCACAATGAAAAATCTTTATGCTCCTAAAAAGAGGGCTGACGTTCTTTTTCTCTCTTGGTTTTATGGTGAAGTGTACATGTCTTCGTGAGACTCGTCCACTCGAATTGGGATCTTGGTCGTAAATTTACAGCAGGTTGTGAACAAAGAACAAAGTCTTAATCTGATGGTATTCAGAAATGTATCTGTTATAATGTATAAAACCACATGAACGATTACCAATGTTAACAGTATTTGGTTTGTATATTTTTAGCATGAATCAATTCTGAATTCGCATGATTGTCAACTTTTAACGCTTAAGAAATTGAAGATGTACAAAATAAGGAACTCCTGCTGTAAAGGAGAGCAAAAGGGCCAGTTGTTGAACGCATTGAGGGTGAAGTTCACTGCATGGACCCTGAGCGAGGGTTTTATCTCATGTTGGACTGTTGTTCAGTCATCTCGCCCATAAAGGTTAAAACCAACACCTGCTAATGAGAATAAAAACATTATGGGCACAAAAAAAAAAATGACTCTTTGTGTCTTTGACTGTAAAACAAAAGAGGTTAACAACCTTTAATTTTATTGATATCAACAATGTGACAATGTTGTGCAACGCATCATAAGGTAAACCGTAAAAGTCCTTGTTTTTTTCTTAAAACTTGGATGGTTTAAGAATTTTAATCAGATTATAAATATTAAAGTCTTAAACCCCAAATGGGTTGTTTCTGTCATAGCCAAGATGAATTCTAGAAAGATATACTTGTTAAAACCAACATTTGGGCCAATATTTCAATATTGATCCAATAAATAATCCTCAGGCTTGTTGCTGGTTTTGATCAGTCTGGTCAAAACCAGCTCCTTTCTGCTTGTAATACGGGCTCTCCTCGTCCTCGTCGAGAGAAAACGGTGTGATGGACTTTTTTAGTCTCTGAAATAAAATGAAGAAGCACAGATTTATACAGTAACTCCAATCCAGTATTAAAGGGCTTGTATATGTAAAAAAATGTATAATTTATCATTTCATTTCAGAATTTTTCTCACATCAGACCTGAAAATGTGTTTAATTGATTAATTCTTAACTTAGACTTTCACTCAGAAATTGCTGAGAAATTTTACAAATAATTACACAGAGACAGCAAGTAACACATGAAATTACACATTACATTTTTGAAATATTTTTTTATAAAACACTCCAATAATCTTTTTTTTTTCTTCAATTTTTCTCCAATTTTTTTTTTTTTTTTTTTTTTAAATGTACCTCAAAAGTTTGGGATAAGTAAGTATGTTTTTTTTATCTATAAAATTCTGCATGACATATTTAATAATATTCAATACTTAATTTTAATACAAATTATTCATTTTAATTTTGCACTTAGGGTAAATAGACACTGAAATATATTATGTCAGTATTTATGTTTATAATGTTGACAAAATTAAAATCAGTTTTGATTGCATTGGCAGTACATTACATCGACAGTATTGTTTAATAATACTACGCATTCTGCATATCAGTGACTAAACAGGTATAATTATTATGCAAAATCCAACTTTTATTCAGCAGCGTTGCATTAAATTGTTTAAAAGTGGCAGTAAAGATATTTCTAATGTTACAAAAGATTTCTATTTCAAAAAATGCTGTTCTTTTGAACTTTCTATTCATCAAAGAATCCAGACAGATGTATTAATGATTCCATTAAAATATGAACCATTTTCAACACTGATACTAATCTGAAATGTTTTGAACAGCAAATCAGCATATTAGAATGATTGCTGAAGTATCATGCAACAATAAAGACTGGAGTAATGATGATGAAAATTCAGCTTTGATCACAGGAATAAATTACATTTTGAAATATTTTACAATAGAAGTCATGCATCTTAAATAGGAATAATATTTCACAATTTTACTGTATTTTTGATCAAGTAAATGCAACTTTTGTGAACACAAGAGATTTCTTTTAAAACCATTAATTATCGCGCGATATGAATTTCCTCGATAAGCGATACCAAGAGTTCGAGAAATGTTCGATAAATTGTTTATGCGGTAAAGGCGGAACAAAAGAGCGTAGGTCAAAGCGCGCCACTCGGACCGTTTATCCGCTCGGATCAAAGTTTAAACGGCGGCGCGGCGCGAACTATGCAGGTATATGTGTCGATTTTTATTTTATTATTAATGTAGACATGTATTAAATGTATTGAAGAAGGAGTACTGGAATATAATTACAGTATTTTTGTGATTAAGCGTTTATGCATTACTAAATGTATTTAGACTACTGTTTTTCATACAAATACCTAGGAACCATAATACATTTTTACCATGGTATTGAGATGCTATATTTGTGGTTTTAACTATTATTATCATGATCTATGGATGATACTATGGAAGCGCAATGGTTAATTACAAAAAAAAAAAAAACAAAACAACCTCAAACATTCAGAATAATTACATTTCACCTTATAAAAATGAGGTTGCTATAATTTTTACAGATATTATTGATTTTGATAATGAACATAAATCTACATCTGCATCCTAACTCAAGCTACTATCAAATGAGTATTATTATTATTAATAATAATATTAACAGGTAACACAAACCTGTTTCTTGATTTGAAACAATATTACTCATTAAAACATGCAGAACTATTAAAATTTTATTCTATTAAGATATTTATTTTATTTTTAAAAAAAAAATGACTGGAAAAAGTGTGAAGAATTTAAAAAACATTAAATGAATATTTTAAAGCCACATTTAACTGTCTGGTTTTTACAACTTTTACAATGTAGCAGAAATCTGCCTTTAAACTTTAATAAGAAATAAAAATGTGACATTTATCTGATAATTATTTATATAGAGTGATATGAAAAAAAAATTATCGTGATCATTTTTGGACCATATCGCCCAGCCCTATATTAATAGTTTCAGCCAATAACCCATGACATTTTACTTCCAAAGCATAAAGTGTAAATTACCTCAGTGAAGGATCCGGGCAGAACCCAGAGCGTGTGCACGGCTGCAATAGGAATCCAGATGATGGACGCCAAAGCGATGAGCCATCCGACACCCTGAGCCCACGGCGGGTAAACGTAGTTCTCATAACGCGCTGGCTTAAACTGAATCACCGAGAACACCAGGATAACCTGACAGACACAAAAATACCTTTCACTTCTAACACCAATCCACACTGGGGTTCAGACCAAACATTGTGTCAGAAGCGGTGTGACTGCACTCACGGTTATCAGAACAGGACAAATGACCCACCAGCAGACCCTGAAGAAAATGCTGGGTCTCTTTCCTGTCATCTCCTCTAGATTACTGGACAGACGCTTTACACCTGTCAAAACAACACATTTATAGCTTTATGTTGTTTCATGCTTGATGAAATAGATCAAGAGTGGCACATAGTTTAGAAACAGATCCAACAAATCAAACAGATGTTTGTCTCTCACCATAAAGCCAACAAACACCAATCACTTCAAAAAACGCCAGGAACATGATAGACACGATAGCCGTATAATGATCCATCAGCTGGAACACATAAATCCCCACCTGAGTCGAAAGATGAGCGTTAGTTTGACAGACATGATCAGGTTCATCATCTTTTTCATACTCGCTTTACAGCCATAAATGCATCCATAATGTTTTATTTGATGTAACTGAAAAAATAATCATTTATTTGTGACCCTGGACCACAAAATCAGTCATAATGGTCAATTAAAAAAAAAAAAAAAAATTATATATATATATATATATATATATATATATAAATACGCAATCCATGATGTATGGTTTGTTAGGATAGGACAATAATTGGCCGAGATACAACTATTTGAAAATCTGGAATCTGAGGGTGCAAAAAAATCAAAATATTGAGAAAATCACCTTTAAAGTTGTCCAAATGACATTCTAAGCAATGCATATCACTAATCAAAAATTAAGCTTTGATATATTTACAGTAGGAAATTTACAAAATATCTTAATGGAACATGATCTTTACTTAATATCCTAATGATTTTTTGGCATAAAAGAAAAATCGATAATGCTGACCCACGCAATGTATTGTTGGCTATTGCTACAAATATACTCGCGCTATTTAAAATTGGTTTTGTGGTCCAGCTGTTTTAAAATCTAATTGTGGTTGTAAATGCATGAAAAATAAGCTGTGCAAATATACAATAGCTCTAGAAAGCATTTGCACACTGAAGTCACACTTAATATCATTGCATTAGAAAACAAAATATAAATGTCAACTATTTAAAAGAAATACAGCAATTAAGCCCAAAGACAGAGAAACTTCAGTGAGGAAAAAAGATCAAAGCATTTGATTGATATTTTGTATGTATTTATGAATTATAAATCACAAAAACATGTCCATGTTCATTTGATTCCAAAATTAAAAAGAGATTTGGCATATAGAAAATAAAGTCACACTTAACAGAAAATGCAAAGAATGCAATTGCAAAAAATAACACAAATGTAATTTAATTGAAAAAAGCAATTAATAGCAAGAAGAATAATAAGCTTAGATACTAAATATGCAATAATATTAAAATAATATATATATATATATATATATTAAAATAAAATAATCTTTGTTACCTGCATGACATTTGGGATGCCCAGCAGAAACGCTGCACCGCAGACTACAAGCACAAGGAACTCCTTGCGTTTGAGGTACTTGAGTATGGGTTTACTGTAGCTGTCCAACAGACTGGTCACCATCACCTCAACCATGGCAAACTACAAAATACAAACGCAACCACAGAAGGTAAACTTTAACAATGTGTTAGCTGTGATTTCTGTGAAATGATTCAAACTGCATTGATCCAGTAAACATTTATGCATGTGTTGCTTAATGTTTTCTCAAGAGACTGAGACGAACAAAGTGAATGAACAGCTCGCGTTTCATGAATTATAAATCACACATGTAAGAGTTTTAGCTGTAATCTGTCTTCAGTCATGATATTATGCTCATAAAAACACATCCAGGTTTATTTAAAACCAAAATTAAAAGAAAAAAAAAATAATAATTTTGCATATTGAAAATGAAGCCTGAAAAGGACATTTTTATTATTTACTTACTTTCAGTTTTTCTGTAATTCCTATTATGTTATACAATGGTTTTCATGATATACATATACTTTACAATACTTTTAATGCAGACAAAAACTTAAAAATAATAATAAATATTTTCTTGAAGCATTTCATAAAGCAATGTTTAGTCATTTATTTGCTAACAGTGCAAAGTAGCATTATAGAAAAAAAATTAAGATAATATGATATAACTTATCTCTTGTTAGGTATTTACACTTTCACCTAGTTATGAAAACAATGATCATTTATTATAGGAACTCATTTTAGCCTCATATCAGCATAATATAACACATGTTGATCAAACTGCATCTCATAGTTGTTGTGGTTGGCCACATTAACCAAGTAAAGGTTAGTGAAAATAACAAGAAGAATTCTCATCATACCTGACTGTCGAGACCGAGGCAGAGTAACATGAAAAAGAAAAGAACGGCCCACAGAGGAGCAACAGGCATCGTCGCAAAGGCTTGTGGGTAAACCACAAACACTAGACCAGGACCTGCATGGAGAATCATTATGAGACACAGCAGATTTAACAATGAAAGTTAAGGTCTTTGATGCAAATTTTATAAAACAACAAAGTAAAGGAATAATCATTAAAATGACCCACCGTCCACTGCGATTTCACTGACAGGCACATTCTGAAGGTGCGACATGTAGCCGAATGCCGAAAAAATGACAAATCCTGCAAAAATACTAGTCACAGAGTTTGTGATGGAAATGGCCAGAGTGTCCCTAAAGAAAGAAAAATCATTAGTAAATGATTTTTTACTGAGCACTGATGACATAATATTAAATTCACATTAAATGCATGGCAATATAAATTCATTATCATAGCCATCCTTGCACCAGAGATATGCAAGTACAACTTGATTTGCTATATTTTATATAACATCTTGTGCATGAAAGTAAATTAGGGATGGTATGTTGTATGCAACAGGATTTTTTGTTTTTAAAAGCATCTATATACAGTTGAAGTCAAAAGTTTGCATACACCTTGCAGAATCTGCAAAATGTTAATCATTTTGCCAAAATAAGAGGGATCATACAAAATGCATGTTATTTTTTATTTAGTTCTGACCTGAATAAGATATTTCACATAAAACACCTTTCCTTAAAGTCCACTCTTAAACTGCATGCTGTTCTTCAGAAAAATCGTACAGGTCAAATAAATTTGTTGGTTTTTCAGCATTTTTGTGTATTTGAGCCCTTTCCAACAAAGACTGTATGATTTTGAGATCCATGTTTTCACACTGAGGACAACTGAGGGACTCATGTGCAACTATCGCAGAGGGATTAAACACTCATTGATGCTCCAAAAGGAAAAACAAGGCATTAAGAGCCGGGGGTGAAAACTTATGAACAGAATAAAGATGTGTACATTTTTCTTGTTTTGCCTTAATATCACATGTTTTTTTTTTTCATTTAGTACTGCCCTTCAGAAGCTACAGAATATACTTACATGTTTCCCAGAAGACAAAATAAGTTAAATTTACCCTGATATTCAAATTCAAAAAGATTTCACCCCCGGCTCTTAATGGTTTTTCCTTCTGGAGCATCAGCGAGCATCTGAACCTTCTGTGCATATGAGTCTCTTTCAGTCGTCCTCAGTGTGAAAAGATGGATCTTAAAATCACACAGTCATTGTTGGAAAAGGTTTAAATACACAAAAATGCTGAAAAACCAAAGAATTTGTGGGGCCTGAAGGATTTTTCTGAAGAACAGCAGGCAGTTTAACTATTCAGGACAAACAAGAGACTGGGATGACAAGGGATGAACAACTATCACTAAACAAACAAAAACACAGCTGTGGATCAAGTGTATGTAAACTTTTGAACGGGGTCATTTTTATAAATTCAGCTGTTATTTTCTCTTGTGGACTATATGTAAACTATATGTTTTATGTGAAATACCTTATTCAGGTATTTTGTATGATCTCTCTTGTTTTCATAAAATAATTAACATTTTGCAGAATCTACAAGGTGTATGTAAACTTTTGACCTCAACTGTAAACCGTATATAATACTATAAGTTCTCACTTGAGGATGTTGTTGTTGTAGGAGTTGTAACTGGCCATCGCCATCAGCGAGCCAAAGCCAATGCCGATGGAGTTAAAGATTTGAGCTGCTGCATTAATCCATACCTAAACACGCACATTACACAACGTTAATATAAAACACAGGCCAAACAATGTACTGTACAGCTGCATGACAGTCAGCACAAGACCAGTACTACACAACGAAAATCAATTTGCCCTCTCAGCAGGCAGTTCAGTTTTTACTAAGGCTACCATATTTAACATGTTTATTCATGGTGTTGATTAAATGCAGATACTGACAATACATTTATTAAACAGGAGTCACAGCATGAATTATTTTGAATGCATTTGTTTTTTTCCCTTAAAATAATAGCAAATGCACTGCAATTTTGATTGTCAAACTTATCACATTAACTACGAAAAAAACTAGAAATTATTTTAATATATTATCAGGCCTGTTTCTCATTTATCTCAGTCTTCTCGTACCCACCTCCACATTGAGCAGCTTGTCCCACTCAGGTATGACAAAGAATCGGATGCCGTCTATGGCTCCCGGCAGCTGCACGTTATTGATCAGCAAAGCCAGAAGAATCACGTATGGAAACAGAGCGGTGAAGTAAACCACCTGTGACGCACAGATAAAGATCAGCTTACAATAAATGGGAAATTAGGGAAAAAAAATATTTTGTTTATTTAATAATTCAAAATATATATATAAAAAAGATTTATTAAATAATTTTATTATAAACTATTATTTTTTAATAACTAAAAATATATGGGTTTTTTTGTATGCTTTTCATGACAGTTAAGCACATTTTGACCATTATTATTATGTTTATTATTATATTTATTTAAATCAGCATAAATAAAAGGTTATACAACGCATACTAACTTGATGTATAAATACATTACAGTTTAAAAAATGTATATATTTAATGAGTCAAGTGTGCAGTGATGATGGTTTAATTGTCATTAATAAAATGTAATGCAAAAAAAAATTGTATAGTGCATGAAGATGATTGATTCATTCCATCTGAAACTGCAATAAATGCACATGGTATTAGCATGGTTTTAAGAACATTGTACCATGGTAATACCATGGTGTTCTTTGATTCACCTTGGAATAACAAAAAAATGGGAAAATCTTACAGAAAAATGTTCGGGTTAAATTTCAGCCAATAAATTAAACAGTTGTACAAATAAAATATTTTTGTCACACACTAATACGTGAACTACTTTTTTGCTTCTTTTTTGTTTGCGTTCTGATTTGTTTATCATTTAGTTTTTTCCCACAATTAAATAAAACTGATGTAGGGTTTTATTTGAAACAATCAATTTTCAGAGATTGCTAGTAAATGTGACAAATAATAAAAAATGTCTAGAATTAAACATACTAGAATTAGAAATACTGAAATGGTATTTTCAAGATGATGACTGATGTTCTTCATCTGTTGACGTCTTACCTTCCCAGTGGATTTGACTCCTTTAAAGATGCAAAGGTAGACAAGGATCCAGGCCAGCAGCAGCAGGAGAAAGAGCTCCCACCTCAAGATGCCCGTCTCCTCCACACCACTGGTCCTCTGCAGCATCTTATAACTAACAGAACATCCACTGCAGTCAATACAACAAACTTTACTAACAAATCAATAACTTAAAGCTACACTATGTAACTAGAATCTGAAAAAAAA
>JAHKKF010530406.1:2724-13518 GCA_019740295.1 Labeo calbasu
CACTTTCTCCAGAGTGACGGATGGAAACTGAGCTTGTAGATACACATACTGCTTCTCCAGAGGATCATCAGAAAATAAGTTCTGATCATCAGGGATCTGTAGAACAGATAATATGTCAGTCTGAATATATCTGATAATAAAATAATGAGAATGAGCGATCAATACATTTAATTGCTGCACTCTCACCTTTATATCTGTAAGAATCTGAAAACTGTTGTCTGCAGTCAGTGTCACTGATTTAGACAGTATCTCTATGTCTTTCTTTGGGAATTTCATTACCGAGATCATCACGTTCAGGTCTCCTCCGGAGTAATCCTGAGCCTCCACAAACACGTTCTCAGAGGAACCCACCCTCAGCAAATTAGGAGCTGACAGAACAAATCTGAGGAGATCAAATCAGAGCGTCTGAAAACAGATCTGTTAGTGAATCCATCAACAAACCGTGTGTTTGATACTCACAGTGGGTCACATAGTGTGAGGAGCGGTGAGGAGAGAAGAACAACAGTCAGAAACAGCAGCTTCACGTCCATCCTGTCTGTCTGTGTGTCTCTTCCTGTGAGCGTCTGTGAACCTGCAGCAGCTCAGATTTATACCCGCCTCCACAACCCTCAGAGTCCAAACTGCACACTCTCTATTTCAATCTGTTTGTTTGCTTGCTCTTTTATTTTGGAATCACTAACACAGAGTTTTTAAATACTCTGCTGCCAATATAGAATTTAGCAACAGCAAGTTATTTACATATGTAACAAATAACAGTTTCTATTTTCATACATTTTATATTCTTCCCATTGACTGAACAGAATCAAAAACTCAGGTTCACACTTTTTCAGTGTCTAATGTAGAAATTAATTTGCTGTTAGTTAAATGGATTAGTTTTGTGTATCAAACAGGAGATTCTTACAGAGCTCATAAAGACTTGAAGAGTTCACTGCAGTCCAATTCAGATTTCCCATAAATGACCTGCAAAAACCTGTTGTGTAA
The DNA here is from genome assembly GCA_019740295.1 of Labeo calbasu. Taxonomy (NCBI): domain Eukaryota; kingdom Metazoa; phylum Chordata; class Actinopteri; order Cypriniformes; family Cyprinidae; genus Labeo; species Labeo calbasu. The sequence continues at coordinate 3,706 of JAHKKF010530406.1, forward strand.
ATTCAACCTTTGGTAAATTGGCAGCTGCTCTGTTGATTTTTCAGTGGTTGAGCAAATGACTATGGAAATATGGCAAATATATGTAATTCAGCACCCCACATGCTTTTGTGTAAATGAGGTTTAAATGCTCCAAAGCAGCTCTGTGAAAAACTGTCCATCTGTCCAGGGTGTTTCAATGTCTTCAGCCCGAGACGCTGGTCTTAGGCTCCAGAAACCTCACAACCCTACAGGACAAACAGTTTGGAGAATGGATGCATGTTAAGTAAACCTACTGTATCTGAAAAAAAAAAAAAAAAAGAATTTAATTTGTATCTCTACCCAGAAATGAAATTGTCATTATTTATTCCAGTTTTTCCAAATTCAATTCTTGATTAAAATTTCTCACAAGCTTAACTGATTTGGTATAAAGAGAGAAGAATTTATGACTGTTTTTGTTTGAAGACTATAAAATAACTACCAAAATAAATGTTGGTAACTACATTTTGGCTAAAATTAATGACTAGAAGTAACGACTAAAAGTCGACAAAAAATGTAATGACTTTTCAATGACTAAAACTAAGAAAGACTCTAATGACTAAAATGTGACTAAAGACTATTAAGCATTTTCATGTTTATTGATGATGCAGAAGATTGAAGCAACCAGATGAATTCTGAAGTGTATGAGTGTATGCTGTCTGCCCAAATTCAGACAACAGCTGATTGAAAGGAGCTTCATAGTACAAATGGACAATGACCCAAAACATACAGCAAAAGCAACCCAAAAGTATCTGAAGGTGAAAAATCTCCTGATCTCAACCTGATTGAGCATGCATTCCACTTACTGAAGACAAAGCTAAAGGCAGAAACACTCACAAACAAACAACAAATGAAGTCAGCTGCAGTAAAGGCCTGGCAAAGCATCGCATTGCCTGCTAAGAATTATCAACAAAATATTTAAAATGAACATTTTATTTATGATTATATTCATTTGTCCAAATACACTTAAGCCCCTGAAAATGGGGGCGACTGATTAATAATGATTAGGTATACGTCGTCTTCTTGTTCTTGTTCTTCTTTTTTCATTACATGTTGGCCAAAGAACACATGAATACGGAAATTAGTGACTTTCATTCATCTTCAAAAAACAAATGAAGATATTTTTGATGAAATCTGTGAAATATGAGAGCTCTCTGACCCTCCATAGAGTGCAGCGGAACTACCACATTCAAGGCCCAGAAAGGTAGTGAGGACATTGTTAAAATAGTCCATGTGACATCAGTGGTTCAAGCGTAATGCTATGAAGCCACAAAAATGCTTTTTGTGCGCAAAGAAAACAAAACAAAAAACAACACCTTCATTCAACAATTTCTTCTCTTTCATGTCAGTCTTTGTCGTGTGTTCACAGGGGCACTGCGTATGAATGGTGCTGCCGACACAGGAGCCGGTGGGTCTCAGGAGGACATCAAAGAAACCACTTTACAAACGGACACATTTACAGATCATTTCTTAATATAAAATCATGTGAAATTAAGAAAGCCACAGTGTTTATAATGAGAGAAAGACCAGTTTGAATCCCATTGACTGGAAGCTGACAGTCACAGAAATAACGGCACATTACAGCTATAGCACAGACACAGTCGACAGCAAATATTAAGAACAGGCATATCAATTATTATTATTATTATTATTATTATTATTATTAAATGCACAGCCATGCTGAAAACAATTCAAACCATCACATTATTTGTAAAAGTTTTACTGGTTTTAAGGACTGCAGTGTTTTTAATGGAAATTGTAATGGCCTGTAATAGACTGCAATGGTAATTGGTCACCTTCTGTTGGTGGCTTGAGGTCACATATGATTTTCCCTGGTTGAGCTGAGTTGTGGCTAGAAAGGATACAGCTATGACTTGAAAGTAGCAATAAATGACATTTGCTACCTATTATATTGTTTTATTAACGTTCACACCCCTTACAAAAATGCAAATACAATAATTTTTTGTAGTTCAGTGTGACAAAAAATTGTGTAATACTGATGTGTGCATGCTCAACGGTTAAGGCTAGAAGGGATACTGTTTATGTGCCCTTCAGACTAATTCTGGAATACAGAAGAGTGAGTGGATTAACCATGACGAACATCAATATTCTAGTGGATGTGGAGGTTGTTCTTAAAGAGTTTGGGTCTGTCGCAAGTTACAGACTGAACTTCAAACAGGTAGGAGCAGAACAATCATGTATTTTCATAAGTCGAAGCTAAGCATTAGGGATGGAGGCACATTTTTACTTTTACTCTGTATAACAACAGCTCAGCACTTGAGTAGTGGATATGTTGGTGTGTCTGTGTGGGTGCTGAATGAATAATTATCGATTATAATAAAAAGTTTTGATTTGAAAAGGTTTTTTTTTTTTGCAAAAACGTTATATATATATATATATATATATATATATATATACATTCAAAAATATTTTTATTATTTATTTATTCTCTTATTTTTTTTAATTGTGTTTTATTGTGTTTGTTGATTTTTCAGTTATTTTTTTTTCTTTATATCAAAATAACCCACCTGCAGTTTGATTGAGATTAATTGGAATGAGGGTTTTTTTGCCCAAACTTTTGTTTTATATTCAAAAAATATATATATATTTTTTTAATGTATTTATTTACCTATCTATCTATCTATCTATCTATCTATCTATCTATCTATCTATCTATCTATCTATCTATCTATCTATCTATTAATTTATTTATTCTCTTATTTTTTTTTAAATTGTGTTTTATTGTGTTTGTTGATTTTTTTTTTAGTTATTTTCTCTTTATATCAAAATAACTCAACTGCAGTTTGATTGAGATTAATTGGAATGCACAATGAAAAAACATGATTTTTGAAAATTGTTAAAAAGTTATTTGCTTTTGAAATGAACTCTTTTGCCAAATCATTTAGCATTATCGGAAGATTTCCACCAGAAACCGTTAATTATGTTTATTGCGTACTAGTTCTGCTGCTGGTGCGCCTGCATTTTACATCTGTGAAAGCACTTTGTCCAACTTCCATTTCTGAATACAGAGTGTCTCCTTCTTTCCATGTGAACAACAGAGGGCAAACAAAAACAAAACAAACATCAATAACCTGCATTATATGATTAAAATATGTTTTATTCTGTCTGTATGATGTGTTAGTTTCCTCTTCTTTATAAGCATTCAGACCTGCTCCACGTGTGCAGGGATCATGAGGTTCTATTTCTTGAATGTTCAAGAATTTGCTCATTACTACTGTATGCAGGTGTGTAGCATCACTGCATCATCAATACCTCTTCAAAATCTGTTTTTATTCACATCAAATTTAGTTAGAAAGCAAACATCATATTCTTTCATTTCCTGTAATTAGCAAATAGGTGTTATATAATTATGTAGCATATCCATATTTGAGAAAGCTATGCTGGACCTCAGAGATGCTGTTGTCGAGTTTGGCTTTCCACTCTTGTAGACCATATCATATGATCAAAATGATATGGTCTTTTTATACCATTATTTGCGACTGTTTGCACACTCGCAAACGGCTCCATCACACAGTCTGGATAGAGCAGCAGCATAATCTTCACCTTCAGGGTGGTAGAACTTTGTGCATCTTTTATCTGAAGGAAAAAAAAAAAAATATATATATATATNTAGAACTTTGTGCATCTTTTATCTGAAGGAAAAAAAAAAAAAAAATTATATATATATATATATATATATATATATATATATATATATATATATATTCTAGTTAATTACATAGTCTGGCAATTAATGAATCTAATTAATCACAAATTAGTTTTGCCTGTAAAAATACCCCAAAACATAATTTAAAGCAATTATTGTAATAAATGGGAAAAAAAAAAATGCAAAGATGGCAAAAGTACACACATCCTTCACTCAAGTAGAATTTTATTAATTTTTTTTTTTTCAAAATAAAAATTATTTTACAAATTAATTTAATCATAAAATTACTATTGCACATTTGGCAGTAAAGCACTGATCTTGAGTTGGGAAGCACAAAATCTACTTTTATTAACAACAGTAATGTGTAAAATATATATATTTTTTTATAAAGGAAATCAATATATTATACTCTACTCTATTTGTACCATTAGTCTTAAGTGATTATAAACGCTCTTTATGGGTGATTCAGTCACTGAAACACTAAAACTTTTAAAGCACTTTTGTGACTTTTCTCACTTCATACACAAAAAGTGCAAAACTCTGACAAAATTTGGTTTCTTAATGATCTGACATTTTATAATAATGATTTTATTATTTCAAAAGCAAAAAGTGGAGATGAATGACTAATAAGCCAAGTGTTCCTCTGCTCCCATCTATTGGTTATTGTAATAGTAAGTTGATGTCTTTTTTTAATTTTACTCCGCTGTTTTCAACATCATAATAATAATAATGATAATAATGTTTTTTTTTTAGCAGAAAATCAAAATATTAGAATGATTTCTGAAGGATCATGTGACTGGTGTAATGGTGCTAAAAATTTGGCTTTGAAATCACAGGAAATAATTGCAATTTAACATATATTCAAATAGAATAGAGTTTTTTTTTAAATAGTAGAAAGATTTCACAATTTTACTGTTTTTGCTGTACTTTTGATAAAATAAACACAGGCTTGGTGAGCAGAAAAGATTTAAAATAAATAAATAAATAAATAACTTCACCTATCGCTGTTGCTAAAAAACACAGTTACATTTTACCTGATGAAACATCAACACAAAAAACAAACAACTGCGAGAATATTTGGTTTATCTGTGTTCTTCAAGCCATCTCGGGTATAAGAATATGTGTGAACGCATGAACTAATAGCTCACCTGGTGAGTAATATTCATATATTGTGACAGTGGCAGGTTGTAGCAGACCAACTCTATGCATCTGGTGCATTCTAAAGGCAATTTTTTCTTCCACTTCATGAGAAACCTAATGAGACAGAAATCAAAGCAATTGTATATGAAATTTAATATCGCATCTAATATTGCACAATGAAAACTGCCCATATTAGCATTTGCACAAATGACAAATAATAATAAACATGTAAAAATAAACTGTAAAAAAAAATAATTATACTTGCATATTAATTGTGATTTATTTCTTGCATTTATTTGAGCTTGGATCATTATAGCAATCTGTATATGGATTTACACTGCAAAAACAGTGTTCTGTATTGCATAGCTGAAAGTCGTAGTCTAGCTCTATATATTAAATTTGCACATTCTCTTCTGTTTAAACGTCATGTGAAATTATTCTGATTCGCAGTATGTCATGTACACAAAAGTTGAATATTTAGTGACATGGAGCTGCATGCCTTACAAGACGTTATTGAGCGCTTTGGAACATCTGTCAGCCAATCAGAATCAAGAATTCAACAAAACTGTGATATTAAATAAAACACATGGTTTCCAGATTTTTTTTTTTTTTTTTTTAACCAGGCACCACAGTTTGCTGACATACCTTATCTAAGTAGAGGATGAGGGATCCTCGCTCTGAGAGCACTTGATTCTTTTCATATTTCTGAATGTATTTGTCTTTCCTTGTTGACAGCTGAGGACAAGAACATGAGAAAAAACGAAAGTGAAAACAAGAAGTGTAGAACCAGCACTGACTGCATGAGTTTATCATCATAATACCTCTCTAAGATCACATTCATCAACATTAAATCCAGTCAGTAAGCCAACGTCAATAACAGTCATGGTGGCATCAACTGATTCAGCGTTTCGGAAGCTGTGAAAATAAAGATCAAGGGCAAATTTGATTAACAGTTTTTCTGTGTTTAAAGCTGTTTTCACTCTAGAGCTTTTGGGGTGAACCAGAGTCAGTTTGATCTCAGAATTATTATATTGTAGCAACACAGAGCTGCTTATGTCTCTAAATAAACTTTCTGTGTCTTTGTACAGCGAGTTGCATCTGCATCGAAATGCACACCAACTCTGTTGAAGTCATTATTTAGTTACAATGGTAACCAGCAGTCACTAGTACTCAAACCAAGTGTGAAAACAGCCTAAATGAGCACATGCTTATGAATTACAAATAAAATAGATTATTGGCCAAATAATCAATGTGTAAGGATATTTGTTTACATACATGAAATCCATAGTAAGCTTGTACGTTTCAATGACTCCTTCTTGATTTGCTAAGGAAAAATACATGGTACTAATTCAAGTGAGGAAGCAGCACATTATTAAGTATTTTGGAGATTATATTTTTGCTTTGAATGTATGGAAAGTGCTACAGAAAGGGCATGAACTCAATCTTACTTTCAGGGTCTTTCTCCATTTTAACAGTCAGATCAAAGAATGTACAGTCAGTCTTCTTCTCAGCAGGTCTGCGGTAGTACAGCGTCATAACCTGAAAACGGCAGCACGTCTCAGATTAGATGTTCAAATGCTTTAATCTTGCTGCTGACTGTATAAACACTCATGAACACTCACTGAGAGAGTGGCTGTTCCAGTTCCTCTAGCAGTTACAGTGAACTCCTCGTGTATGTCCAGCTGTTGAGTGAATGCAGACGTACTTGAGTCATCAGAATAATCAAATCCTTATGGACACTTAAAAGGGGTCATGAACTGTCTGTTTTTTTGTTTGTTTGTTTGTTTTGTTTTTATTTTGTACTGTTCTCTGAGGTCCACTTATAAGGTTGTCAAGGTTTTTACATAAAAAATTCTCTGTCCTGTTTTGACCCCTCTTATCAGAATTCTCTGTTTGAATAGTTGCGGTGGATTGTAAACTCAGAAGTAAACGCCCACTGCTATGATTGGCTAACAGTTGTGTATGTTAAACACCCTACATCCTTCACAGATGGATGCTGCATTGATTTAGATCAAAAAAGGCATGAATAACTCAATACATATCAAACAATCTGCACTCTCTTCACTCAAGTTCATTCACTCTTTCCTAATTTTGGGATCAGAAGGAAGGCGATGCAAAGACTGTTTTTCCACAACTTGGCACTGCACACATTCTTGTCTTCAGAGCCACCTTTATCAGTTGGTTTCTGTGTAGGCCTGTGACTTGTTAAGTGATCTTAAAGACCTTGCTGGTTCAGGTGTGTTCGATTAGGGTTGGAGCTAAGCTCTGCCAGACAGTGGGTCCCCAGCAGCAGGTTTGAATGCCTATGGAGTAGAACATTCCAAAAGCTGTCGTTTTGGCAGAATTTAGACTAATGAGAAAGTTTTGACTTCTGTAACATACAGGATGTTTTTTTTTATAGTACAATGACCTCTTATATGTGGAAAGATGAAAGGAATTTTGGTTTCTCAGTTCATGACCGCAGTCATTATCAGTGATAAACAACAAAAGTTTCATACTACAACAAAAAGATTTTCATTGAAACACTGAGTGGGAGCAATTTTGAACAATTTCTATGAGTTACTCCTCACCTTGTCTGACCATGTAAGATGTGCATTATCTCTTTTGACATTATATCTTATTGGTGTGCTTCTTCCTGAAACAGACAGCTCCACGTCCAGATTGAAGTTTTGTCGGTCCTTCACCTGTGTGCGATACTCTGCCACAGCCTGGAACACCATGATTGTCGCCTAGGGAAGACAAAAAAGCATTCAAACCCTGTCTCAGTCCCACACTTATTCTGGTGTTTATCACAGTCATATGATGAGGTGTTAGTGTACCTGTGTGGTGCCTGATCCTCCATAGTGAGACTGTTGTCTGCCCAGCCAGTGCACTGCCTCTCCTGCTTTATCAAAGTCTTTGGCCTTCACAAGCGCCAGCACAGCATACGCCGTCGCCTCTAGTGAGTGATAATGCTGTCCAGGGACAGCCCAGGACCGACCGGCTGTTTCAAACACAAAACAGCAATATATACGGGGGTGTAGATGAAGATGCGTTCGCATAGGCTGATCCAGACCATCAAGTTTGATGCTTTGGCTTCTTTATGAACTATTTGTGCTTTCTGTTTGTTACATAAAACAGACAAACAGCATTACAACACAAAGCATTCCGTATGCTGCCCTTGCACTTAGGTTTGTTGTACAAGCACAGCACATTTTGATGACTTGGTGTAGGGTGTGACTGACCGTCTCCGTGGGTGGAATGTTTTATTAAGATGTCTTTTTTGAGTTTCTTCTCATTGGCCATGGCGTAGGATGTCAACGCAACGGCATAAGGATTGGTCAGTTCTGGAAGTCGACCTTCCAAGAAAGAAACAGCCTTCTTGATGTTTTCATTCAGACTCTATAAAAGTGTGTGTAAGAGCATAAAACTAAGAAAAATCATTTTTTAAAAAAGCAACTGTTTATAATTGAATGTTTGGCAAACGCAAAGGTGTACTTACGGCAACTGATCGAGCACAGATCGTCCTGCTCTCTTGCATTGCAATTAGGACAAAGGCCGTCAGAGAGGCATCGGCATCTTTGCCCTGTACGTCACCCTGGAATGAAGCACAAATAAACAGAATATCTCAAAAATGTGTGTTTTCATATTAAATCAGCAAATGTAAACCATTTAACTAGGGTTATTAAAATGCCGATAGCAATATTACTTTTGCTTTGGTTCACAATTTACATTTACAGAGGGGAAATTAATTAGTTAATCCCCTGCTGATTTTGTATGTTTGCCCACTGACACAGAAATAATCAGTCTGTAATTTTAATAATAGGTTTATTTTAACAGTGAAAGACAGAATAACACAAAAATCCAGAAAAATGCAATCAGATTCCAAACTTTTTCTTGACAAACACGTTGCAAATTCTGCAAGGGTTACATAACCATGATAACTTCATTTTACACATTATTTGTACATTCATGTAATTACTTCATCTACTTCTACTGCGAGCTGTTATTCCTGTTCTCCTTTACATGTTTAAATTCACTGTGAACCAGAAGCTGTAACTGACTTCAGTATTGTGACATATTTCTGAGTAAAATGGAATATTTAAAATAGGGCACGGGTATGACTTTAGCTCACCTCATTACCATCTCTCTCAGCAGACTGACAGTTGGAAGGGAGCAGGGCTAATTTTGATTTCTTGTAGACTTTAAATGCAGTCATTGACAGCCACATTCAACTTACCACCATCTCTCCATGAATTACAGATGCATCCTCTTTAAAGGAGCCGCTTTGCAGTTGTTTGTGGAGAACCAGCCACTTGATGGCGTTGCAGATCACAGTGTTCTCTATAGAAACAAGGTTGCTGGCCATGGCGAAGACTTTGGAAACATATGCTGTCAGCCTTTAATAGACACAAATGACAAAGATTGGTGTGCACTCTAATTTTTTTTTTAATAAGCTAAAGCAGGAGATAAAAATCAACAACAGACGTCTGCCTTTATCAGAATCACTGATGCGATTTGACATTGATGAAGGCAGATAGGCGAAATGTCTTTTGTTGATTGTTATCTCCTGCTTTAACATCATTTGGCATAAAATTGGCACACCAATCTTTGTAATTTTTTAACATATATAGATCTTGGCACCTAACTAGCTGGGAGAGTGTGGTCAGTGTACTGATTGAAAGAAACAGAAAACAAATTCAAATTAATAAAATCAACAAAGTTAATAAAGTAATAACTACCTGCAATTAATTATACATAATATATATATATATATATATATATATATATACACTACCGTTCAAAAGTTTGGGGTCAGTATATTTTTATAAAATATTTGGCAGCACAACTGTTGATATTATCCAACATTGATCATTCTAATAATAAATCCGCATATTAGAATGATTTCTGAAGGACAATGTGACACTTAAGACTGGAGCAACAGCTGATAAAAATTCAGCTTTTCATCACAAGAATAAATTCTATTTTAAAGTATGTTAAAATAAAAAAAA
>JAHKKF010530412.1:0-10492 GCA_019740295.1 Labeo calbasu
CCCACCATGCATTGAAGAAAAACATTTATTTCATAACGTAAGTTTCCCCCCACTTTTAATTGTTTTACTTCAATGAAAGGTTAGCATTTTGTAAAAAAATTTAATGTAAGATCAAAAAGATAAACAAAGCAGATTTCCGTCTTTGCTCATATTTACCAAGGGTGCCAATATTAGTGGAGGGTACTGTATCAACTGTAGTAACAATAAACTCAAAGTTATTTGTATAATTACTCACCGATATTATGGAGAAGTGTGTAAGCTGCGGTCTTGATGCGGGAAAACAAGATGGCCGTCGATCAGAAAATTTTCAAACCGAACGTCAAAGACATCAGGGGTCAAGTGGTTTTCACAGAATGCTAAATACTTGACTTGATGTAAATACTTAAAATTACACAAACAAAAATTACTTTCACTTTCAACTAAACAATTTACCTCAGCTCAATAAAAAGACAGAAAAGTAATTTTATTAAATTATTTTATTTAAGTCGAATGCACTTTTTTTTCAGTGTACCTGTCTTGAGTTTGGGCCCAGCGACACTAAAGCCATCCTGAATCCAAGACATGGCTATATACCTAAGGTGCTCACCACTCCATTTAGTGCAAAGGTACACTCTCTGCACTTCCTCCCCTCAGAAGAAGACCAGGAGTTGAATTTACTCTGCCCCGTCAGGGCACTGAGAATTTACATTGAGCGTTCAGCCCCGTTTAGATAGTCGGAACAACTCTTTGTTTGCTTCGGTGGCTGCACCAAGGGTCACCCGTTCACTAAGCAGAGACTTCCTAGGTGGATAGTTAGCGCTATTACGCTAGCCTCCTCTTTCTTGGTCATGTAATGCCCATTGGAGTGTAATGTAAGTCCACTCCACCAGAGCCATCGCCTCCTCTAGCGGTCTAGCGGTGTGTCCATTGAAGATTTGTGCGGCGGCTGGCTGGGCCTTGCTGTCCACATTTGCTAAGTTTTACAACCTGGACGTCCCTGCCTTGTAGGCGAGGGTACTTTCTGCATAGCGGTTGCACGCCATATGCAGGACCAGTTCTGAGCAGGGTTTTTCTGGAGTGTCAAGGTTGTATGAGTTTTGTGGAACGATAACCTGGGCCAGGCATGTTTAGTCGGTTTTTGCCCTGAGGGGATTTTTTCTAGCATACTTGTCCCCCTGGGCCTCTTAGGCGCTTAAGGCAAGTTATATATTTTGTCGTTCCTCTACTATAGCATGTAACTGCATGACTCAGTCATCGCTTCAGTTGAAGTAAACTGAGGATCCTATAGCGAAATGCCCACTTATACACTGTAAAAAATAAAAAACGCAATTTGTTGAGTCAGCTTAAAATAATTTGTTACCCTTCTGCCTTAAAATTTTAAGTTGAGTCAACTAAAACAAGTTTAGTCAACTTGAAATGTTAAGTTGTACTAAGTAACAACTTAGATATTTGTGTTTGCTAAACTTAACAGATGGGTAAGTAACCCAGCTGCCTTAAAATTTTAAGTTGATTCAACTCAAATATCTAAGTTGTCACTTAGTATAATTTAACATTTCAGGTTGAATAAACTTTTTTGAGTTGTCTGAACTTAAAATTTTAAGGCAGCCAGGTTACAAATTATTTTAAGTTGACTCAACAAATTGTTTTTTACAGTGTACAGCCAAATGGCCCCGCCCATTCTGGGAGGCTTTGTGGCCAAAGGTTCGTGCAGCTCCGCTGCTGAGCCATTGGTTTGTTTTTAATATACTGCACAAACCAATGGCCATCCAGTCACACTGTGTTATTGAAAAAAGGCTTCAGTTTAGGAGAAAAAAGGACTTTTTCCCATAGCGTCTTAGCAAGGGGGTTTATAAACAGGCCACAAAATAGCTTATTACTTCTAAATTAAGAAGTTTTTGATGTAAAAATATTAATAACATAAGTGGACCACAGTGAACAGTACAAAATAAAAAACGATGATTTTTAATAGATTATATTAAACTGGTAAACTGGTACAGTTAACACAGCAATGTAAAGAATGCTTTCTTAGGTAACCTAATGTGTTCCATTTAGCGAATTATGAATTAACTGTTTGAAAGTTGTTCTGACTTCCAGTTCCTGTCTGCCATGCTGCTGAGTGGTTTGCGACTGCAGATCCATGCAGCTTCGTTTTTCTGTTGGAATCTCTATCTTACCATCACTCTCTGTTGTTTAAAATGATCAAATATAATGATCAGATAAGATATAACATTACGTTCAAAACAAACAGGTTCTCCCCACTCAGTGACACACCCACTGAGAAACCTGATGAAAGCGCTATAGCTATTGGTGATACTATTTTACGGAACATGAAAATAGAGACACCAGCCACCATAGTCCAATGTTTACTGGGAGCCAGAGCGTCTGACATCTTGGCAAATTTGAAAGTGCTGGCTAATGCTAAATGTAAATTCAATAAGATCCACGTCGGCACTAATGATGACTTCGCCAGTCAGAGATCACTAAAAATAATGTTAAAGAGGTGTGCGAACTTGTAAGTATGATGTCTGACACTGTAATATGCTCTGGTCCCCTCCCTGCTTACGGTGGTGACAAAATACCTAGCAGACTGTCGTCACTCAATGGCTCAATGTCTAAATGGTGCCCACAGAATAACATCGGTTTCATAGAAACTGGACGAGTTTTTGGGGCAGACCTGACCTGTTGAAAAGAGATAGTCTTCATACTTACAGGGCTGTTGCCGCTTTTCTCTCTAGAAATATGGCACATATTCTTAGAGTTTGTAATTGACTAACTGGGGCCCAGGTCAGGAAGCAGACAGACTGGCTAAACCGACCATATGCTAGCTGCCTCACATCACAGAAATCAGTTAATTCACAGCATACAGAGACCCTTTCACCTAGATATCATACTATAGAGACTGTGTCTGTTCCCTGGACTAGAAAATACAAAAAAAAAAGTCCAAATCAATTTAAAAGTAACAATGTAATTGATGTTCAACAAATAAATGTATATAATACAGAGAAACAAATGATAAAGCTTGGCTTATTGAATATCAGGTCCCTTTCTACAAAAGCGCATTTTGTAAATGATATGATCACTGATCAAACCCTATGTGCTCTGTTTGATAGAAACCTGGCTAAAACCAGATGATTACATTATTTTAAACGAGTTAACTGTTATAAACATGAGCCGCGTCCAAAAGGTAAAGGGGGAGGGGTTGTTACAATTTATAGCAATATTTAGAGGAAGGGCTTCAAGTATAACTTGTCTGAAGTAATGGTGCTTTATATAATGATGTTTGTACTGGCTACTGTATACAGGCCACCAGGGCATTATACAGACTTTATTAAAGAATTTGCTGGTTTTTTATCTGAGTTAGTGTTGGCTGCAGATAAAGTCTTAATTGTTGGTGATTTTAATATCCATGTTAATAATGAAAAAGATGCATTGGGATCAGCATTTATAGACATTCTGAACTCCATTGGGGTTAGACAACATCTTTCAGGACCTACTCATTCTTGAAATCATACTCTAGATTTAACACTGTCACATGGAACTGATGTTAAAAAATAAAAAATAAAAAAGGAATCAAGCTTCCTTATAAAAAGGGAGATGTTACTATCAATGACACTGTATAAAAGTTTAAATTAATATATTACCTCTAGATGAGTGCCTGGCCCATACATGTCCCAGATTTTTCTTTTGCGAATGTCCATGCCCTTTCCAGGATGCTGAAAACCCAAGAGTAAAGACTAAGTTAGGCCACAGCTGATTTAATCAAAACATAACAATGTACATCACAAGGGCTGTGTATAACTCCCTTTAAGCCCTGAAGGAAGTAGTAAAATTTCTAATCTCTTGTCTAATTAAAAGTTACAGAACACTGATGGATGCTCATTGTATTTTTTTATTTACACCAGGGGTGTCCAAAGTCCGGGCGTTGGATGAATTTCGGCCCGCAGCTTGTCTAATATGTACAGGTGCATCTCAAAAAATTAGAATATCATGAAAAAGTTCATTTTTTGTTTGTAACTTATTTCAAAAACTAAAACTTTCATATATTCTAGATTCATTACATGTAAAATAAAACATTTCTAAAGTTTTTTTGTTTTAATTTTGAAGATTAGAGCTTAATCATGAAAGTCAAAATATTAGAATATTTCCTAAGACCAAAAAACGGATTTGCAAAACAGAAAAGTTCAAGTTCTTTAAAGTAAGTTCATTTATGCACTCAATACTTGGTCTGCAGCACAAATTCAGCAAATTACTTGCTCTTAGCACAAATTACAGCATCAGTGAGGTGTGGCATGGAATCGATCAGCCTGTGGCACTGCTGAGGCACTACTGAACCTTCAACTCCTCTGTATATTGCTGGATCGACTGTTTCTCATCTTTCTTTTGAAAATATCCCATAGAAATATCCCATAGACTCTCAGTGGGGTTCAGGTCAGGCATGTTGGTTGGCCAATCAGACACAGTAATATCATAGCCAGCAAACCACTTGGAAGTGGTTTTGGCACTGTGGGCAGGTGCTAAAGTCCTGGTGGAAAATAAAATCAGCATCTCCATAAAGCTTGTCAGCAGATGGACGCATAAAGTGCTTCAAACTCTCCTGGTAGATGGCTACATTGACTTTGGACTTGATAAAATATAGTGGACAAGCACCAGCAGATGTCACGACACCCCAAATCATCACTGGACTTCAAGCAGATTGGATTCTGTGCCTCTCCAGTCTTCCTCCAGACATTGGGATCATGATTTCATGAAATGCAAAATTTACTTTTTTTCTGAAAAGAGAACTTTGGACCACTGAGCAACAGTCCAATTCATTTTTTCCTTAGCCCAGGTAAGATGCTTCTGACATTGTTTCTGTTTCAGAAGTGTGGTGACTCTTGATGCACTGACTCCAGCTTCAGTCCACTCCTTGTGAAGCTCTCCCAAGTGTTTGAGTCAGCTTTGCTTGACAGTATTCTCAAGCTTGCAGTCATCGCTGTGGCATGTGCACTTTTTTCCACCCAATTTTTTCCTTCCAATCAACTTTGCATTTAATACGCTTTGATACAGCACTCTGTAAACAGCCACCCCGTTCAGTAATGACCTTCTGTGACGTACTCTTGTTGTGGAGGGTGTCAGTGATTGTCTTCTGGACCATTGTCAAATCAGCAGCCTTCCCCATTATTGCGGTTTCAAAGAACAAGAGATACCTGAAATTTATACTTCAGGGATGGACATTTAATGAAACTCAAATGTAAATATTCTAATATTTTGAGATGCTGGATTTTTGACTTTCATGGCCTGTAAGCTCTAATCATCAAAATTAAAAAAAAAAAAAAAAAAAATTTAAATGTTTTACTTTACATGTAATGAATCTAGAATACATGAAAGTTTCAGTTTTTGAAATAAGTTACAAACAAAAAAGCAACTTTTTAATGATATTCAAATTTTTTGAGATGCACCTGTATATATGTGGCCTGCGAAGCATAATTTACAAATCATGCAGTTTCACAATGTCAGCAGTGGCGTATGGGACAATCCCGCAGTCCCTGTGGTACGTCGGGGGCCTGCCCCTTTGGGGGGCACTACTGTAGGACATTCTAAGAGGCATTCACAAATCACACAGAATGTGTTTTTGCTTTGAAAAAGAAAATGCAGCAGTGAAATACTGAAGAAAAAAAGTAAGGTCTCTTTTTTTTTTTTTTTTTACTTTTAAACTTAATTTGACTTGAGTGGCGGATTTTTAGAACGCTGTGTCATGTTCAATACTAGGGTTGGACAATAATTCAATATCAACATACAACAGTCAACATTTGAAGTGGATCAAAACCTTTCATCAAAGTTGTCCTAAAACCAAAAGAATACCCGTTCTTGTCTTAGGACAACTTTGATTAACTGTTTTTGATCCACTTCAAATGTTGACTACTGTATATTACAATATAGATGTTTTCAACAATGGTGATATAATTTTTAAAAACATTTCTGATATTTCAATATACATTACCAGTTTTGTGGCATTTGACTTTGTTGAATAAACATGAGCACTGCACATTTCAAAATCAAAACACGGCACGGGTATTTTATATGAATGCTATGAATCTCTGAAGAGAACTGACTGTCTTCAGAAAAGTTTCAATGGCATTTTCATTTTATCTGATAAAGCAGCATTCATGAGCAGAGCTGCTTTGATTACAGCCATTACTGAGGAAACTGCTGTTTGATAATATCCACCATAAAAGCGCCTCCTGCTGGCAGAGAATAAATTTGCATTTTCAATAAGCCCATCTCCAGCAAAATATTTTTGTTTTTGCTAATTTTTTCTGTTTTCTGCAGCAACTTGGAGCACTTTTCATATTCTTTATCCTGGCTAATGCACTTTTGTTTCAGTCTATAAGAATAATCAGCCTACACTACCAGTCATACGTTTTTGAACAGTAAGATTTTTTAATGTTTTTTTTTTTGAGAAATCTCTTCTGCTCACCAAGCCTGCATTTATTTTATCCAAAATACAGCAAAATCAGTAATATTTAAATTTAAAATAAAATTTAAAAAAATTATGTTAAAACGTTATTTAAAAAAAAAAAAAAAAAAAAAAAATGTAATTTATTCCTGTGATCAAAGCTAACACACATGATCCTTCAGAAATAATATTATTATTATCAATAAAACAGTTGAGTGCATTTTCTTTTTCAGGATTCTTTCATTTGTGTCAAACCATGGCGCGTCCAGTGCAGACCGAATTTCCGCTCTTGTCCAATGTATACACAGTAAAATGAAGAAAAAGCTCCTGATTGCATCAGTAAAACACTGTTTGTGTGCTTGTTTGTTTGCTTGCTTTACTACAGATTCATTTTTAAACAAGACAGTATAATGCAGGCTTTTAAAAAAAAAACAGTGCTAAGTCTAACTACAGTGGATCCAACATTAATGTTGCAACACGTAAGTGTGAGTAAAGGCGTTTTTACCACTATTGCACTGTCTGTTTATACATGTTAACCCTCTGGGTTCTTGTTTTTTCTTGATGACTGTGAACCGAACTAAAAATACTCCATTTTGATTGTACAGATAAAAATAAGGCATGGTTTGAAACTGCAAAAGGTCTACTTTTATTTGTGTATAGTCTTATAACAACAAAACAATGTGTTTTTTTTTTTTTTTAAATAAAGAAAATAAACAGAGGTTCTCTTCACAGACACGCAAATAAAACCTGACCTCGGCGAATACTTTTCTCATAGACATGATAGATATTTGTATAGAAATTGAAATGGTCACAATCGTCGATGTGACATGCACGGATATGTAAACGCGCACATCACCTCCATAAACAAACGTGAAAATTCAAGTTAATCTCGGATAGCCTAACGTTCGTTTTTGGAAGACGCGCTGAGAAGAACAACACGATGCGACATGTGGCTTGATCCTGTGAAGGAGATCATTTACATGATTAAGATTACTTGCGTTAGTTGTTATTGTGTATTATTATGATGTAACTTGGACACATTTTACTAGTTAGACTTTTCCCAAACTGTTATTCCTGACTACAAGTATGAAATCAAGTGAAACGTGTTGAAATGTGTGTTATTTCATTGCATATAAATGTTTCATAATGCCTGCATGTTTTTTAATGTTCTATAAAATATACAGATCTGGCCACTGAGATTGTGTGCGTGAAGTAAAGGGATAACCTGTGACCACAACACACTGTTTGGGGTCACAGAAAATGCTCTAACACAGGAAAGACGTGATCAGTAGGGGGCAGTCACGTATGTAATGTATTGAACTGAAGCAGCAGAGAACATAATCCATGGCGAGCTGTAGTCTACTGAAGTTTATTGCGTGTACTATGCAAAGGCCAATAAAATACTCCTGATTCTGTTATCACGTTTATCATGATAACTCTACAGCCTTATTTTTTTTATTATGCTTCGATACGTTGTGGATCATCTAAAATCACAATCTAAAACGTAGCTAAATGTGGTAAGAACCAACATACAGTATTTTTTACCACACTCCCCTTGTCTTATGCACAATTTTCTACAAAAACAGACACCAACAATCTAATGACACCATAAAAGTAATTCAGTTTAATTTAAAAGTGTAAATATCCCATGTTGTTGGCGAAGACCGTTTACACTAAGCAAACAAAGAACTAAACAAAAAGAAATGTTTTTTTGTTTTTCTTTTTTTCAATTGTGAGAGTGGCATAGTAAGTACAGGTTTTTGTTAATGCTTAAGGGCTATCCTTTGACACAAGTGACATAAATTTGAATCTGACTCTTCACAAAGAGCGGTACTCACGCTAACTGCAATTCCCTTCACCGTCCACATTTTGATTTTTGCAAATCAGCTTGGACGAATGCAACTTATTGATCATGAGCCAAACATTTAGCAAGTCAGGAAAACATTCATTCTACCTGAGAAAAGATGTGATTCTAAAAGAACATTTTCTTGTCTTACACAACTAATTATTTTACTTGGAAAATATCATATTCATGTAAAGAAATAAGCTAAGGCTAAGCCAAATTGTGAACATTTTTTACTACGTTGCACAATATTAGAAACAGATAAGCTTAAAAGACATATGAAGCACTATGTCCCTTTAATTTGATTAATCAGGCCTAAATGTTTTATTTTATTTATTTTTTTTATCCCAGGCATAGATCTATTTTTTTAACCCACGTACATACACTTGATTTGTTTTATTTTGTTCTGTATACACTTTTTCCATTTTTTTTTCTATTACTGTTGTGAGATGTACATGTTTGTATTAATATGTACATTATTGCTAGTTAATGCTGTTAAAGGTTAATGATGTTAAATAGAGAGGGAAAAATACATTTTAAAAATTAGCTTCTAGCGCATTTTTAAACTTGGACATTAAAAAATATTATTGACTGTTGTTTCATAGACGTTCAGTTGTTATGCTTTCAGATTTCTTGGCATTTGTATGTACAGTATGTAATTTCACCTAAATTACTACACTACTTGTGCAGTCACAATTCTATAATGGTACAATTTACTCAGGCCAATGATATTTTTGTATGACATGAAAATTCTTTTTAGAATAATCATACATTAATGCAAGTAGCCCTAAAGTCTACATTAACGCTAAAAAAGTCTGCATGATGTTTTTTTTTTTTTTTTTTAAATCAAGCATAAATATGCATATCGCTTGTCTGCTGGACATTTTAGTCTACTTTTAAAAGCATCTTACTTGCATCCAATTTCTCATCCGTGTCTTGACCTTAGCTTTATTGGATTCTTGCCCGTCATGGATTTACCCTTTGTCTCGTCGTCACGGACTCTGTTCACCCCTCATATGGACTCAAGACTGCCTGTTTGGATTACCCTTTTATCTAGCCCCTTGGATTACGTTCGCCATTGATCGACCCTTGCCTGTGTCACGGAATACTCGTGTCTTGCTATCTGTATATCTGTTTGCCAGTGTTCGACCCAGCCTGCCTGTGACCATGTTTCTCTCTAATGTCAATAAACACTTGCATATGAATCTGCCCGCTCCTCCCTCCGTTCCCTCCGTAACAGTCATGACAGCCACTGTTATTAAATATATTTTAACAAACAGAAATTTTAAAATTTAGAAGTTAATTTTAAAACTGCATTATGCGCAATTTACATTTTTGCATACTTTTTTAAGTTAAGTGTTGATTATTATATTAAAAAATAAATAGTAATTAAATTTACGTTTGGGTTAAGTTAATTGTAACCTTATAATGTACAAGGGCTCCCTACAGTTTAAAGCATAAGCTGAGGTAGATTTTTATCACTTTTTTTTTTTTTTTTAGATTTGTATTCTGATTTTTATCAGAAAAAATTATAACTGAATTATAACTGAATGTATTTAAAGAATGAGCAACTTGTTCAGTAAACCAATGTTTATTTAAAAAAAAAGAAAAAAAAAAAGTTTAGTTTTTCCCCCTACTGTACCGAAATCATGTCGAAAAACTATCACATCCACTTTAGTACAAAATTATTGTGAACATTTGTTCACAACGACTGTTTGTGTGTAATGACCTTATTTCAGTTACTTAATTTTAGATTTTCACTAACCACGCACAAATGTCATTTTCTCAAAAACACAAACATGCACATTCATCCTGCGCACATATTACTGTAGCCCAGTTTGTGCTGATTACAGTGAAATCAAAACTTTTACCCAATCACAGCAGTGGGCATTCACTTGCGAGTCTTGAATGCACCCTACCTGTAAAAACAGACCTTTCTGCAGCTTTAAAAACTGGATACATAATAGTAGGGCTGGGTGATATGACGAGTTTATTTGATATATCGATATATTCTTTGTGCTATGGTATGAGGCAATACCATTTATATATCGATATACAGTAGGGGAGCGCGGGGCACAACTTAACACTTTTTGAATTTCTCAGTTTATGTAAATCCACGTGGGGTTCAGAGTATAATTTTTTATCCACGTTAATTTCACACTTGTCTTGTACAAATATGTCGCTTTGTTTCATAATTACAATGTATACGTTTTTCGTTATTTACCTCAAAAGAA
>JAHKKF010530414.1:7631-21383 GCA_019740295.1 Labeo calbasu
ACACCCAATTTCATTGGCCTTTCTCAAAACTATCAGAGGTGTTTGGGCTCCCAAGAGCGACCCCTAGTGTCGTACACTTGACACAACTCGGAGTGTACCACAGATAGGGAACATCAAATTATTTAATTAAATGCATCTGATGATCTTAGTGGCACAGTAATTACTTTTTTCACATTTGAAAACTTCTGCTGTAATAATCATTACAACTGCATGTAATGTAGTCTGGTGCAGATGTGTGAAGCTATGTCAGTAGCTGATCTAAAAGTAGTGTGTTATTCTGGGGTTGTTGTTTGATTATTTATATGAAACATACTCATAGGAGCTTTACGGTATATTACCCAGCATCAGCACAAATCTGTTTCAGTCTCACACAGAGAAGCAGAAGTGTGTGAAGAGACCTTGAGGGACTGAGCCTCTGTGTGAGTCTGTGTATGCGTGTCATGTTGGCAGGTCTTCTACACATACTGTGCCAGACCCTGCAGCATGGTACCATGCACAATTTCTCTCATTAATGTGTTGTTTACAGAGGGAGACATCCTAACACTATTGCCCTGTATTTATTTGATTGACATGATTTTAACATTTTCTGTTTTAACATTTCTTCTTCTCATTATCATTATTGCACATTTTGCACGAAGCATGTAAATATAGTAAACAATAGGATCAAAACACCAAATTATTTCCATGCTTTTGCCACAAAAATGCATTTTATTATGTACGGAAATATACACTGTCCGTCCAAAAAAAAAAAAAAGTCACTATCTGGATTTAACTAAACAAATGGGTAAGATTTTCCCATTGGATAATTGCTGCATGGATGATTATGTTTCAGCTGGCAACAAGTTATATTAACCTTAACTGGTGCAGTGAGTAGCTTCTCATTTCTTAAACAACCATGTCAGAAGACACGTCCTGTGTTAATCTATTTCAGAAGAGTCAAATTATTGGCATGCATCAAGCAAAGAAAACATCTAAGGAGATACGGAAACAACTAAAATTGGGTTAAGAACTGTCAAACGCATTATTAGAAACTGGAAGGATAGTGGGGAACCATCATCTTCGAGGAAGAAATGTGGTCAGAAAAAAATCTTAAATGATTGTGATCGACGATCACTTAAACGTTTGGTTAAATCAAATCATTAAAAAAAAAAACAATAGTAGAACTCCTGGCTCTGTTTAATAGTGAAATTAAGAGCATTTCCCCACACACAATGCGAAGGGAACTCAAAGGATTGGGACTAAACAGCTGTGTAGCGTTGAGAAAACCACTTATCAGTGAGGCTTATTGGAAAAAAAGGCTTCCATTTGCTAGGGAGCATAAAGATTGGACTCTGGAGCAATAGAAGAAGGTCATGTGGTCTGAGTCCAGATTTACCCTGTTCCAGAGTGATTGGCGCATCAGGGTAAGAAGAGATGAGGATAAAGTGATTAGGGATGGGAGATATGGGCTTAAACATTTATCACGATAATTTCTGGTATTTATTGCGATAACGATATCAATGACGATAATTCAGGGAAATCCTGTTTCTTTAGAGAAAAGTATTATCTTTCCTATTTTTTTACAAAATAGGGTGTTGTGAGCATTACTGAGTACACACGTAATGTAATGACTGTTTAATTTTATTGGAATGTGAATTAAATTGTTTGTACTTTCTGTACTGGAAGCTCCTTACATTAAGACGAATTCCTTGTGAGTGAAACACACTTGGCCAATAAAGCTCTTTCTGATTTGGAAGCCGGAGGGCGCCCTTGCACAGAAACTCCACATGCTCCACAAGTAGCAGTACTGACGACGGTCCAGGAATCTCTAATCCAGTTATCGCTTTAGCTGAATAAAATGCAGATAGAGGAATTTTAACTGAGGAAACTTGAAAACAATAAACATACGATTACTAATATATGGTTTGTCTGTGTTCTTCAAGCAAGCTTGGGTATTTTTATAAGGACTAATTATACTTATAATGCAATGCTAATCGACAATAGTATAAAATAGTATGATTTCAGCCTCATTCTGTGATATGAAACCACGGCCCATCACAAAAGTTTATTTCAAACACTTGACTATGTTATGAAGTTAATTTGAAGAAAAAGCATGCCAGTAAATGTTTGTTGGACAATATTTTTGTTGGACAACAGGTTTGTACACAGGCTCATACACACAAAACTGCATCGCACACTTGCTACTAGTACAGTTAACGTTATTCGAGGCTTAGACCGATTTTTGTTGCACTGCACAGTTTTGACCAAACCAGTTGTAGATTGGAGCTACTCATTTAGTGATATACTAGTTTCACGTCCGCCTTAAGAACGTCACTGTAGCACACAGAAATATGTCAACAACTAGACTTTATCGTTATTATTGTGGGAAGACTAATTCTTATCGAGCGGTATATCGCAAACGATAAGATATCGCCCATCCCTAGAAGTGATCCACCCATCATGTTTAGTGCCTACCATACAAGCCCCTGAGAGCAATGCTGGGGTTGCTGCAGTTGGTCAGTCTACGTTTAGCAATGTTATGTGCTCAAAGAATGAGGTCAGCTGACTACCTGAATATACTGAATGACCAGGTTTTTCCATCAATGGATTTTTTCTTCCCTGATGGCACGAGCATATTCCAAGATGACAATACCAGGATTTATTGGGCTCAAATTGTGAAAGAGTGGTTCAGGGAGCATGAGACATCATTTTCACACTTGGATTGGCCACCATAGAGTCCAGACCTTAACCCTATTGAGAATCTTTGGGATGTGCTGGAAAAGACTTTGAGCAGCAGTCTGACTCTCCCATCATCAATATAAGATCTTGGCAAAAAATTAATGCAACTCTGGAAGTGAATAAATGTTGTGACATTGCAGAAGCTTATCGAAATGATGCCATGGCGAATGCGTGCCATAATCGAAGCTTAAGGTGGTTGGCTGTGATTATGAAAACGAAATATTAGAGTGTGTGTGACTTTTTTTTTTTTTTGGATGGGCAATGTATATTATGTATTGCTCTCTCAGAAATGTGTAGCCTCGCTATGATGATTTTATCAGTAAAATAATTTAGCAACTTGTCTAAACTATTTTACTGCTACTTTTCATTTCTCTCTAATAACAGCGCTGTTCTTGAAGGTGATGAATTTGCAGTTTCGATATTAGTAGAGACGCTACTGCTGAACACTGAGAGGTGTACAGTCTCAGGTAATTCACACACGCTTTAATTAATTAATCCTACTCACAAGCATTTTAAGGACAAAACCTTTTTAAGGACGAATGTCTTTAAATACAACATTTAAAAAAGTATCTGAGGTGTGGTAACTGTAGCATAAATGGAATAATTGACTTCTGAATTATTAGAAAATAATAAACTTTGCGTCGGTGTGCATTATTTGTAATAATTCAAAGGCCTATCATCAATTATCCCTTACTTATATGTTGAATTTGTGTCTTTATCAGCTTCTCTGCATAAATATTTAGTGGTGGGTTCGAGTCCACCTAAGTCGAGTCCGAGTCGAGTCCGAGTCTTTAACCAGTCGAGTCCGAGACGAGTCCGAATTGGGCCGAGTCGGACTCAAGTCCAAGTCCCAAAGGGCCGAGTCCGAGTCGAGTCCAAGTCCAAGTAAACACTACTGTTTGTCAGTATCTTAACATTGCTTTAACCCAAAAGTATCTCAGTATCTTTAACATTGTCAGTATCTTTAACATTGCTTTAAGGGTTCCCAAACTCGGTCCTGGAGGGCCAGTGTCCTACAGAGTTTAGCTCCAGCCCCAATTAGACACACCTGAACCAGCTAATCAAGCTCTTACTAGGCATACTAGAAACTCCCTGGCAGGTGTGTTGAGGCAAGTTAGAGCTAAACCAAGGACCAGGACCGAGTTTGGGCACCCCTGTTTTTAACTAAACGCAATGTCAATTGAAAAGCAAAAAGCAAAGAAAAGCAAACCTCTAGTGGATCTTGACGTTTTGATTTTTGATTTCACAACATCTCATAATTAGTGTTGTGGTTTGCTTAGCAAACTTAAAGTCATGTAACAGGCGTTATGGCTGACTTATGTATTGTGACATATTTTAGAGTGAAACAGGTTTTCGAATGTGATAAATTATAGGGTGGGACTTGACTTTATTCATTGATATAGTAAATGTATAAATTCAAGGGTCGGGGTAAAGGAGTAGGTATCTTGGTGAATGGGACCTTAAGAGCAGAAAATGCACCTCTTTTATTTCTGATTGTGGCTGTGTGAGTTTTGGGTTTTATATGTCTTTTTTTTTTCTTGGATGAAAATGAGACTGTGAGGGATAAACCTAGTCTTTACAATGGTACACACTGTGCATAAAGCCCTACATACTTTCCATAAGTCACAGCAAACTCACACCTGTCTTATTTTTGAATGCATTCATAGTTACATTTAATTACAATAAATTACATTATATAAAGAAAAATGTAAAAAGTAATTCAGTCAAGAAAAATGAGTGGTTCTCTTTTTCTTTTGTTGTTTGATTAATATTTATAACACGGTCGGCGGCTGCAGGTTTACGCTGCTGTCGCTTTAAGATCTGACGCACAGATCAAATATTTTGACGCATCAGTATTTCTCCCAACTGTTCAGGTTTACTTAAGACAAAACCGACTTCATTCGTCTCTAAGACGACCATATGTGTAGCAATAACATACCCTATTAGAAGCGAAAGAGAAGTCGGCATTCGCACACTGACTGAGAGGTGTGTTCTCTGAGCGCGCTTTGAGTGTGTGTGCGCACATAAACTCGTCGGCTTTGAAGCAGCGTTAGCCTACTGGACAAGACTTAAAAACACATGCACATAACGAATATCACTTTCGTGATAATGCATCGAGTCAGTGACATTTCCGTCAACTGTCTCTGGACTTGGCATATCTTCCGAGTCCGAAAGGCTCGAGTCCGAAAGGCTCAAGTCCGAGTCAAGTCCGAGTCAAGTCTGAGTAAAAATGCATCCGAGTCCAGTACGAGTCCGAGTACCCCAACTCTATAAATATTAACCCTTATAATCATAACATATACTTACTGCTTGCACCATTTCTGCAAATCTGTTTTTGTTAAAGAATGACTTTGGGTGCTCCCTGGTTTTTACAGTGGGATTTTTTTAGGCAGTGAATGTTCCAGTGCACTGGAAAGATTTTGCGATTGAGACAGCCCTTAAAATGGCCAGCTTCCTGATCAGCGCCCTGACCACTAATTCAAAACTAGTCTTGCGTAGCCAGACCTTCAGATTGACGGCAGAAGGTCTGGGAACCTTGGCTTGCTTTGAATGGTCAAGGACCGCCCAAGAGGCCAGCTGATTGACAGGTAAAGCAACCTATCACGTTTCGCTTTGTGATGCGTTTAGGTGCGTGGAAATGTCCCCACAATAACAGATTGGTGTGTAAAACTCTTGGACGTAGTTTAGAGAGTCTATGCCGTGAAATTCACGTATTTCAGATACTTTTGAAAATCCAGTGCCTTTGTCACAGTTTTAAACACCACAACATTTTTTTTTTTTTTTTCTTTCATGAGGGGTTTGGTGTCACAGCATCTTTGTTTCCAGACAGAACGTTAAAGAACACGACACACTTCTCATGACGTCTAAGGCTGATACTTAAAGGTGCTGTATGTAGTGGTTGAACTAGGTATTGGAGTCCAAATTCAAAATGTTGGAGAGGGGTTTTTCACCCGGCCCCTCCTCCTCAGACCTGATGCACACTGTTAGTATGTAATATCTAATCAACTGCTGAGATTCAGTTTGTTTGAGCGATGGAGCATAGAGTCAGGATCCTGGACCAGTGAATGAAATGACCACACACAGAAGTGCAATTCACTCAAAGGTACTTTATTAAGAGAAGCTTCCAATATATATATATATATGGTAGATACAGAGAAGTAAAAATATTAGTTGTCAGTGGAAATACAGTAAGATCAAACATCACATCCATATAAGGAAGTTCAACGTCTTATGATTCTCTAGGCTAGACTTATGTCATTTCTGCTTTTCACTCTTGATGCGTGTATCCACTGTGGCTGGTAGTCCATCAGAACTCCCGTCCTGGTTACTGCAGTCACAGTGGCTGGTCTGAGGAACTTCGGCTCTCCTACCCTTGTTGGCTTCAGACTCTTGATCAGCACACTTTTCACACTTTTGGCAGGTTGCCAAATTGAAGACACCAACAGGAACAAGCGCACATTATGATGGAAAGCATCGGCCTATAAAGATAACTATACAGTAGTCAAAATTTGAAGTGGATCAAAACATTTCATCAGAGTTGTCTTTTTTTTTTCAAGATAATTTAGAATTTTTTAAAGCATTTTTTTTTCGTTAAATATAACTTTTTGTTTTTTTTAAAGTAACGACAAAGCGGCCAGCGGAAGACTGATCATAGTCTGTTCAATAAATTTTGCCTTCTCAAATCATCACGACTTGCCTAAAATAAAATCTGTATATATAAAACAGTGCAAGTATAAATTAATGTTAGTTTAAACGTAAAGCTAGATAAATGTGTGCTATTAGGCGCATGTTCAATCATTTGTGCGGAGAGTGCGGAGAGTATTAACAAAACATTGCAAATGGTGCTCCTATAAAAGAAAGAAAACAAAACATGACACGTTTTCTGGCTTCTCAATAGGAGCGCTTTACAAAAATGAATATACATATGAAATACATACACATGAAATATATACCTCACCGATATGACACATATATCTATAGGAAGCTTTAAATTATAACTTAACGAAATAATGGTAACGATTTTTGCCGGTGCTTTGCGGCAAGCTTTAGCCGGAACTGTATTCTAGATGCGCTCTCGCTGCTGCTGAGTCTCGTGTTGTTTCCACCAACGCAAATTCTTTTTCATCACCATAATTGGTGGATGTCTTAAATATACAAAAATAAGGAGAAGCCTAAAACAGGCCCTAAGCCCAGCCGCGTCTGAACTACGATGTGAAAACTGGCCCGAAGCCCGGCCGTAGCGGTGTAAAAAAGTTAAGGCCCGTTGGGCTCAAGCTGAAATGCAGGGCTCTACCGGGACATATCAGCCAGTAGCCTAATTTCATTGCCATCAAGTGTTTCACCTTTAGTAACAACATATCAAAACGGATACATTTCAAGTGACATGGGAAGAAGACAGAAAATCTGAAAAGCAGCGTGCACATTTCTGGTTAAAAATGAAAGGCCATCAACTGACACTTAAAATGGGAAGCATCACCAGATTTGTCCACAGTTTAGTAAACGTTGGCAACATCTTTAAGTTATTCTTGACTGTGCTGTATTGACTGCTTGCGTGGCAATAAGGTAGGGCATTGATTCAATGGTTATCCGAAAAATATTTTTTATTTTGCTTTTTTTGCCCTATTTTGTTTTTTCTTGGCCCTCGACTCAAGAGTCAAATGTCGCCTATGGATACGTGAATGAATGGAATGAATGAATGAATGAATGAATAAATAAGTTAAACAAACTTAACCTTTAAACTGAAAATTATAATACTTTTCTATGATAATACAAAATCAGTTCAGGTTGTAAAATGTCATGTGGCGAGACTGCCCAAGAATGCAATGATTTTTTAAATAAAATCTTGACATTTGTAGAACATTCATTTTGCCTTTAAAATTGCATGCAGATGACACACAACTATCTCAGTTGCACCAGATGCCCACAAATCGATTAGCACTTCATACTTAAATTTGTTACATTGAAACTAGACCAGAGGTCTCAAACTCCTGGAGGGCTGCAGCTCTGCAGAGTTTAGCTCCAACCAGCTCCAATTCATACCTGCTTGGAAGTTTCTACTGTGCTGCATTCACCCCATGCCGTAATTCCGAGATGAAAGCATGTGACATTCTACTCTATCTGAATTATGTGTTTCTATGGCAACACTATCAACACCAAAACCCTCACGTGTTTCTGAACTTGTAATTACAACTTGTAAACTCTGAATGTTTTACGAAATACGACCAGTTACAGATGTACCACGTGACCGCCGTCAAGTTCGTTTTGGCTACTTAGGCGCTACCTCTGAGTCCGACAACATGGAAAGCTATGAGTAAAATGTCACGTGTTGTCATCTCGGAATTACGGTAATTACGACATGGCGTGAAGGCAGCACTAATCCTGAAGACCTTGATTAGCTGGATCAGGTGTGTTTGATTAGGGTTGGAGCTAAACTGTGCATAGCTGTGGCCCTCCAGCCAATGAACTAGACTATTCAAATTCAGTTCAAGTTGTTCTTTTTATGATACAAATCGTTGCAAAGCAGCTTTTCAGAAAATGAAAGTTTCTTCATTATATTTTGCAGTAGCTTAGCAGTGGTGACTATGTCAAGTTGAAGTCCATATGGCAAAAATGTTCAGTAAAAATCATACAGTTAGTTAATGACATCAAAAAGATGGTGAACACTATTAACAGCCACAATCATATGTTGCGAACAAACTTTGGAAAGCA
Organism: Labeo calbasu; assembly: GCA_019740295.1. Classification (NCBI taxonomy): domain Eukaryota; kingdom Metazoa; phylum Chordata; class Actinopteri; order Cypriniformes; family Cyprinidae; genus Labeo; species Labeo calbasu. The sequence continues at coordinate 16,059 of JAHKKF010530414.1, forward strand.
AAATTTGGTAGTTTTGTATGTCGTTTCAAGGTTGGCATGATCTGAGATCCTCTGAGGGATCATCATCTCTTCTCAAGTGTTTGTTAATCTCAGATTTTTGTAAGGGTTTATATCCAGATTGAAGCTTGAGTAAATCTTAGTTACCTCAGGATGCCAGTCCCGTGGCAGAAACAGAGAAGCAAATAGATTGTGTTTAACCCAAGCAAAAGAATGATAATGTGCATTTGATCAGATATAACTGAAGTACAAGGTTATGAGATACATTATGTGAATGCTTGGCTAAAGAAAAGTGTCTTTAATCTCGATTTAAACAAAGAGAGTGTGTCTAAAACCTGGTTTGGAAGCCAAATGCGTAAAAAGCTCTACCTTCTTTAGTGGACTTTGCTATCCTAGGTGCTACCAAGAGTCCAGAGTTGTTCAACCTTAGGGAAGCATCATGGAAGACTAGGTCACACTTTATTTTAAGGTCCCTAGTGTTACCGAAGAATAGGTAGGCAGGAGCTAAACCATTAAGGGCCTTTTAAGTAAGTAGTACTATTTTGTAACTGATACAGAACTTAAGTAGCCAGTGCAGAGACTGTAAAATTGGGGTAATATGATCATATTTTCTTGACCTGGTAAGGACTCTAGCAGCTGCATTTTGGACAACCTGCAACAACTTCTAATGTATTGGAGAAGATAGTGCCCACATTGCTAGTCATTTTGTCTAGTCCATGTGTATTTATGGGTGCACAGAGCAGTTAAGATAAATCAGGCAGGTTAACTGTGAATCTAACTTTGATGGTTGGCACAATAGCTCTACCTGGATGATAACGCAGAGCCCTATAGTTAATATCAGTAATACGCAACATGCACAATACAAGGTAGTGGTCAGTAACATCATCACTTTGGGGTACAATAGCTATATTAGTAAGATCAATTCCATGCAATATAATTAAATCTAGCATTTGATTAAAATGATGAGTTTGCCCAAGGACATTTTGCTTGACTCCAAAAGAATTTATTAAGTCTGTAAACGCAAGTCCTAACACATCATTTGTATTATCAACGTGAATGTTAAAGTCTTCGAGAGTTGGCGCTATCAATATTAACCAATAGGTCTGAGAGGAAAACTCCAAATCCTTTTAGGAAATTTGTATACAGCCCTGGCGGTCTTTACACAGTAGCCAGAGCAAGAGATGGGAGAGATTTCTTTTGCTTATCTGACAGTGTAACATTAACACGTTTTCTAAGTAACATTGAGAATATCACTATATATTGTTGCAGCACCACCGCCACAACCAATCTGATGGGGGGGGTCATGCTTATAACAGTAGCTTGGTGGAGTAGACTCATTTAGACCAATATTTTTAGATTCTTCATGTTATTCATGTATTCTAATACATTGTCTTTTTCTCTTACAGTGGTTCTCCAGGCATGTGCTCTGGTTCTCTACCCAATCAAATTCATCGATGGCAAAGTCTTGCAAACATATCATGAGTTCAACTGGGGCTATGGGTTGGGTTGGGGCGCCACCATCTTCATGCTGGGTGGAGGAATCTTGTTATGCCTTAGAACGGATATGTATGAAGATGCCATGTACTAAAGGCTCCAATACATGATCATGCTCACAAAGTAGACTCGAACACTACACCTGTCAAAGCAAAAAAGTAACAATCAAGTGGTGTCATCAAGCACAGCATACCCACATGCAGCCTGCTCACATTTCACAGACTCGCACATACTCCAAATTCACAACACATACAAACATAGGTTTTGTCCAACCCGATGTCATCAGAATTCCTAGGTATTGTAAAAGTTAGCAATTTTGTATAAGTTTGTTTGATCTGACTTATGACTTATTAACAACATATATGTAGGTAAAACATGACCAGGAAGGTCAACTCCTAACCTTAACTATAAGGGGGTCTTTTTGATCATATGAATTTGCACAAATTTACAACCAAATACTTAAAAAAAATAAAAATAAATAAAAAAATTAAGGGATTGTGCTGGCTGCTTCCCAATGCAAATGCTTATGCTGTCCTAAAAAGCTGTTGGCATTCACATGTAGCTTAATTATTCTGTCTACCTAACTTTTAGATTCATACATTTAAAAAAATGCTGTGGCTGTTTTGACTGTGACATATGCTCTACAACTGAAAGACTCAAGTGTGATTGCCTCTGTTTCCATTTTGCATGGGTTTGTGGGCAATTATAAAACAAAGTATGCACTGATGCATACTTTGAAAATCCACTAGAAATAATATGCAGTCAGGGCACCCTTGGTGCTAATTTTATACTGTTTTCAAGTATCATGATTTGGGACTTATTCATTTAGGACAGACAGTATGCACTTTGGGATGCAGCCATAAACAAGTACACATACACTCTAGCTTTATTACTCTTTTGCTCATGTACAGAGTGTGAGCCTAAACTGAGCATGACAGGCTGTTGTTACAAGCTTCAGAATGGATGACGATGAAGTATGAAGAACAGCTGTGTGAACTGGACTGCAAGAATTCAGTGTTGATATTAAATGTTCAGATGAACATTTATAGAGATATGCATGTGCCATACCCACTTGGTTTGGCTCTTGACCATTTCAGCAGCATATCCCATGGATCTCCTTCCATAAGGAAGAAAAATTATTGGAGCAGGCTTTCGAGGGACTGTTTTCTTTATAAAGAAATATCCAATATATAGTTGATTTTAGCATTTTGTATATTTCTTGTGCTGTGCGATCTTGGTAATGTGTTTATAATATTCAGATATTTGGATTTAAATGATATATTTTATGTCATATTATTTGATATTTGCAGATTTTGAAATAACTCGATTTGGGAAGGAAGCATTTAATGAGGCTTTACAGCTCAAACATATTGGTTTCCTTTCACTGTTTTAAAAAAAGAAATAAAACATGCTGTAGAAAAAAGCACACAGACTCACATTTGACTCCAAAAGTTTCATGTTTAACATGTATAACAAGTACAAAAATACATACTGTACTGTTTTTTTGTTTGTTTGTTTTTAATACGTTTATATACAAAATCAAAAGTATATTTAATATCAACATTTTACTTTTACACAACCTGGTGAAAGTTGGAGAAGATTTTCAAATTATATAGAAATTATAAAGAAAATTATTTATTATACTTATTTTATAAGAATTAAATTATATACTTAAATTGATTATTAATATCATACTTTTAAATGAAAATAAATAAATACACTATCAGTCAAAAGTTGTAGACGCTTTCTTATTCAGTTTTTTTTCTTTCTTTTTCTTTTTTTTTTTTTTTTTTTTTTTTTAGCATTTTCCACACATTAATTAGGGCCCGAGCACTGCAGTGTGAGGACCCTGTTGGAATTGCTCCATTTATTATTATTCTTTTTCTTCTCCAAAGTGAAAAGTATATTGGGTTTCAGACGTGGGTGTGGCAAAATGGCTCGATAGCGCCACCTATAAAAGTTCAACGGAGTGCGCCTCGAGCTGCGTTTCACGTACATGTACAAAACTCGGTACACACATGTAACACACCAATAACTACAAAAAAGTCTCCTGGCACAATGTCAGAAACCCAACAGGAAGTCCATTATATTGAATTTCCTGTACAATTTTTGTGCAGTTTTTGCCATTTTCAGGCCTCATACTTTAACAAACTCCTAAGTGCTAAAGCATGCTATTAATGCAATGAAACAGGAAGTTACTGTAACTCATTCATGCAATGTCCAGTCTTCCCCAAACTTAACATGCAACATGCTACAAACACAGTAAAGCATGCTAGCAACACTTAGCTAAGTGCTAAAGCATGCTATTAATGCAATGAAACAGGAAGTTACTGTAACTCAGGCATGCAATGTCCAGTCTTCCCCAAACTTAACATGCAACATGCTACAAACACAGTAAAGCATGCTAGCAACACTTAGCTAATTAGCTAAAGCATGCTATTAATGCAATGAAACAGGAAGTTACTGTAACTCAGGCATGCAATATCCAATCTGCCCCAAACTTAACGTTTGATAAGAGTCCTGGCCTGAACACATGCCCATGCCAATATTCAGTTATAGTCATAGCGACACCTACTGTCAACAGGAAGTGACATGTTTAACACTGTGATACACTATTAGCAACACACTAAAATAAGCCATTGAGCGCTAAACTTGCTAAAAACATGCTCAAACATGCTAGCAACACTTACTAAGTGCTAAAGCATGTTGTTAAAGCCATGATACAGGAAATTGTTGTAGTTCATGCAAACATTGTCCAATCAGCTCCAAACTTCACATGTTTGATAAGAGTCCTGGCCTGAAGATCTACATGCCCATATTCAGTTATAGTCATAGCGCCACCTGCTGGCAACTGGAAGTGACATGTTTAACACTGTGATGGACTATTAAAAGCACAACAAAATATGCCATTTTGTGCTAAACATACTAGAAACATGCTAGCAGCACTTACTAAGTGCTAATGCATACTATTAATGCCATGAAAGAGGAATTTGTTGTAACTCATGCATACCGTGTCCAATCTGCCACAAACTTCACTTGTTTGATAAGAGTCCTGACCTGAACACATGTAACAGCCAATATTCTGTTACAATCATAGTGCCACCTGCTGGCAACAGGAAATTACTTGTTTTACACTAACTTAAACATGCAATGTCCGATCTGCCCCAAACTTCACGTTCTGGCCTGAACATATCTTAAGGCTAATATTCAGTATCCAATCATAGTGCCAACTGCTGGCAAAAGGATGTAACTTGTTCTACATTTAACATGTTTACATGTTTTACATTTACATTAATGACTGACATATTCTTCCTATATTTACTATTTTTAAAAGCATACCTCCCACCATTCTCTGTTTTCCTAAAGCAACCGGTCGGCAGTGAGCCCGGGTGCGAGGGCCCTTTCGTCGCTGCTTGCAGCTTTAATTGTATATTGATACTGAAGTATTTTGTATCTTAATCCTGGTCCCGGGTACCCCCATTTCTGACAAACTCATTTCAGTTCATGGAGTTCTGTTCTAACAACCTGATGATCTGAATCATAAATAAGGGAGACATGCAAAATGTGCAAAGCATGGGGTCCCCAGGACCAGGACCATGAACCACTGCTCTTCAGTATTAATTTGCGATGTTGGAGAAGAAAAAAAAAAACACACACACTGAAGAAGAAAGTGTGTCCAAACTTTAGAATATAAAGCCATGGGTGTCCAAACTCAGTCCTGGAGGGCCACTGTTCTTGTTACAGCTTCCTATTTTGGCTGATGTAAATAGTCTAGGGATTTAGGAAGGTAACACAAGAAATACAATAATAAAGGAAACCCCAAAGGGTATTTGT
>JAHKKF010530415.1:0-26692 GCA_019740295.1 Labeo calbasu
ACATTTGGAAAACGCTTGAAAATGCTAGTGTGGACGGAGAGCGTTTTAAAACGAAAACTCCGTTTTTAAATGTATCCGGATTAATGTAGACGTAGCATCAGACTCCAGGAGCTCTCTTTACACCCATCAACATCTTCTCTGCTGTTACACAGTTCATATTCTGTCATATCTCCATGCTTTAAAGTGCTCAGTTTAGTTTATGCACAATCACAACTGAATAGTTTATTCAAAGTCACTGGATCACATCATGCTTTTACAGGTATTAAACCAGAGATCTCCTTCCAAACAAGTTTGTGCTTTTACAATCTTTAAAATTTTTGTTCTATCTTCAATACAATTTTACATTACATTGCTGTTCATAAGTTTGGGGTCAGTAAGATTTTTCATGTTTTTTAAATAAGTTTCTTTTTTGTTTTGTATATTAGAATATAATTTGATGAATTCCTGTTGGAAACAGTTGTGCTGCTTATTTATTTTTTATTTTTTCCCCAAAAGTCCAAATCACAGCATGTGCAGTAAATAAATGCAGTTTCTTAAAAAGTAAGTCAGTGTATACTGCCGTTCAAAAGTTTGGGATCAGTAAGATGTTTTTTTGTTGTTTTTTTCTAACAAGTCTCTTAAGCTCATTAAGGCTGCATTTATTTGGTCAAAAATGCAGAAAAAACAGCAATATTGTGAAATATTAAAATTTAAAATAATGGTTTTCTATTTTAATATATTTTAAAACGACGCAAAGCTGAATTTTCAGCACCGTTACTCCAGTCTTTATTGTCACATGATCCTTCAGAAATCATTTTAATATGCTGATTTATTATTATTGTCAATGTTTGATTTCATTTATTTAAAATAGAAATATTTTATAACTACGTAAACTACAGTTTAAAAGATTGGGGTCAGTAAATTTTTTACTCTTTCTTTCTTTTTTTTTTTTTTTAAAAGAAATTAATATTTTAATTCAGCAAGGATGTGTTAAAAACCAAACTGATAAATAAATATATATATATATATATATATATATATATATATATAGTAAAGACTTATATTGTTAGAAAATATTTCTATTTTAAATAAATGCTATTCTTGTAAACTTTTTATTCATCAAAGAATCCTGAAAAAAGAATCACAGGTTCCAAATAAAATATTAAACTCTTTCAAACATTGATAATAATAATAATAATAAATGAGCATATTAGAATGATTTCTGAAGGACCATGTGACACTACAGACTGGAGTAATGATGGATGCTGATTCAGCTTTGTTTCACAGGAATAAATAATATTTTAAAGTATATTAAAATAGAAAACCATTATTTTAAATTGTAATAATATTTTAAAATATTGCTGTTTTTTCTGCATTTTTAACCAAATAAATGCAGGTTTGATGAGCTTAAGAGACTTTAAAAACATTAAAAATCTTACTAATCCCAAACTTTTGAACGGCAGTGTACATTGACTTACTTTTTAAGAAACTGCATTTATTTACTGTACATGGTGTGATTTGGACTTTGCCAGCTATTTTACAGCTATTTAACCATCTCAGCCACTGCTTCATGCATTAATTTGCATGCAAAGCTGATAGAAAACAAGATGCATACTAAATATCATGACAGCGGCAAACCAGCTCTAATGTTGCATTTATCTATGCAGAACCAAAGCCTAAAACCTTTAACACTATACTTTTGCTGCCCTGCAAGAACTGGTATTTTGTTCATGAAATGCAAACTAGTCACTTTTTGTGTTATCTGCCTGGTGCAGGCTTTAAGAGATGACAAATAATAAGAACAGTAAGTTATTGTTAAGGATTTATCTTAATTAGGATTAAAGCAAGAGCATGCTTTATTCACATAGCCATCATTAAATAACAATTACGGCCACTGGTTTTCACACATACTGTACCTTGTCTGTAGGACTGTATACTGTTCTTTATATCAGGCTGTTATTTTAGAATGACCTTAGACACGTCTTAATTGAATGTGCTATAATACTAAATGTCATGAGAATATGGCCTCAGTCAGCAATAAGACCAGAAATAGCTGAGAAGCAATAACTGCAAAGATGCATCTCAGTAAAAATGTCATTTTCTGTTCTTCACTAAAGCACCTTGCCATGTCCTTGTTTGCAAACCTGCCAGTCACAGTTCTTCATTTCCTCCTTCTCATTTCACACCATAAAGCCAAATATATGACTGCCACAGTCATGTGCGTCACTTCCTGCAGGGCATTTTGTGAATTTGCATTTTCCCTCTATGTAATTCTTGGAAAAGCATGTAGGGATGAACCAAATATGCCTACAGGATACTAGCATATGAGGACAGATTCCATGATGTAGTGAGAGCAGAAAAGACTGCGTCTCCTGCTGGGGCGCTGGCACATTGGACTCCTCATGTGCCAGGAAGCACGGAGCGGCCCTGAAACTCCACGTCATTGGCTTTGGCACCTTTATGGTTACCCTTACTTGGGTTAAAGAGATAGTTCACCTATAAATGACAATAGTGTTTATTATGTTCTCACCCTCGTGTCGTTTCCAACCCGTACAACCCATTCTTTCCTGGAATACAAGTCATACACTCTTAAAGGAACACTGTACAAAGTTTTCACCAGTTTTAACTTAAAAACTTAAGTTTAGCAGCTTCCTTAAAATGTTAAGTTAAATCAACTTAAAAGTACAAGTCATTTCAACTCACAAGTTAAATCAACTTAAAAGTAGAGGAAATTTGAACTCATTTTATTGTAATGAGTTCAAATGACTTGTAGTTCATTTTAAGGCAGCTGCTAAACTTTTTACAGTGAATAGTTCACCCAAAAATGAAAATTCACTGAAAATGTATGCACCCTCAGGCCATCCAAGATGTAGATGAGTTTGTTTCTTCATGGGAACAGATTTGGAGAAATTAAGCATGACATTACTTGCTCACCAATGGATCCTCTGCAGTGAATGGGTGCCGTCAGAATGAGAGTCTAAACAGCTGATGAAAATATTGCAGTAATCATAATCTACATGACTCTAGTCCATCAATTATTGTCTTGTGAAGTGAAGTGTGTGTTTGCAAAAAAAACGAATCCATCATTAAAGGAGAAGCTCACTTCCAGAACAAAAAATATTTAGATATATTATATAAAGATATGTACTCACCCCCTTGTCATCCAAGATATTCACGTCTTTCTTTCTTCAGTTGTAAAGAAATTGTTTTTTGAGGAAGACATTTCGGTTTGAACTTCCAAATGCGGCTTCAAAAGATCCCAAATGCGGCTATAAACGATCCCAGCCAAGGAAGAAGGGTCTTATTTAGCGAAACGATCGGTTATTTTCATTTTTAAAAAATACAATTTATATACTTTTTAATGTCAAATGCTCGCCTGAACTCTGTTTTTTCCTGGTTCAGTACAGTTAAGGTATGTCGAAAAACTCCCATCTCATGTTCTCCCTCAACTTCAAAATCGTCCTACATCGCTGTTTTACCTTTTTTGTTAAGGGTGTTTGATCTTCTTTGCATATTCACTTTGCAAAGACTGGGTCGGTACTTCTGTAGCAATATAGGATGATTTTTAAATGATTTTTGAAGTTAAGGAAGAAAATACGATGGGATATGAAATAAGGATATGAAAATAACCAATCGTTTACAAACACATTTGGGATCGTTTGAAGCCGCATTACAAAACTGCATTTTGGAAGTTCAACTCAGGGTACCATAGAAGTCCATTATATGGAAAAAAATGAAATGTTTTCCTCAAGAAACATAATCACCTGATTCAGACGAGAAAAAATTTTCACTGGAGAAAGCAATATTGTAGAAAGAAAACTCATATTTTAGCAGGAAACAAACGTTTGAAATTAAAAATGTCCAAAGACTATAGAATACCCAAGACTTGTCACTCATATAGTTTTGAATGGGGAAAGATGCAACGCTCATTATGGCCGCTAAGCCCCGCCTTCTTAATGAAAGAACCAATCGTCGACTGATAAAGTCAGCGCGTCACTGCAGCTGCCGTTAGAAGTCCCGGTTGCTATAGAAACAGTCAGCGTTCTGAGACGTGCGCTCAATACTGCACATGCGCATCACCTGAAAAATAAGCTTTTTTTAAACGCTATTGGAGCATACATTTTTCCAAATTTGTTCTGATGAAGAAACAAACTCATCTACAACTCAGATGGCTTGAGGGTGAGTAAATTTTCATCCAATTTTCATTTTTTGGTTTTACTATTTCTTTAAAGGTTCCAGAAAAGGGTTTACTAATGATGCAATAGAGGAACCGTTTTATTCCATGGAAGTTCTTCATGGAACCATCAATGCCAATAAAGAGCCTTTTTGTGTGTTTATGGTTAGTTTTATTACACTTTTACGGTGCTTTTGTTGTTTAGATCTCTATTTACTTTTATTGAATTAAAAAAAAAAAAATGGGTAGTACGTTCTATAACATTTCTCCCTTTGTTTAACAGAGAAGAAAAACATCATACGAGTTTGAAAAAACATAATGGTGAGTAAATAACTTTCAATTCAGTTATTCCTTTAAGCGCTTTGCCATTTCAAAATAGATAAAACAGAGTTTTCCCTTTTCATTCCCTTTTTAGCATTCGCTGCTCAAATTTCTACAAGAACAAAGTGATGTCCCTTTCCGCCAGCAGCTGTGGATGTGGTGTACCTTGAGGTGATATCATTAAAAGCGTAAACAAAACATTAGAGAGAAAGTGAGATGGAGAGAGAACAAACAAAACCCTGTAACAAAGGCAGACTCGCATTCCTTTCATCCTGTTGGTTCGTTCACACCAGAGCATGCGGTCTGTGACTCACAGCCCTATGAGCTCCAGATCTCATTGGACATTTGAAACACAAGTGACAGAAGACAGATAGCAGACACAGCCATCAACCCAGCAGCACGAGAGACATCACTGCTGCACAAGCATCTGTAGACTCACACTCGTGTTTGAAGTACTGTTAAAACAAAGCTGAATAGTCCATATGTCCACATAGTGGTTCTTGCTCTGTTAACTGTATAACTAAACCCGAACTGTATAATGGAAATTAATGATGTCCTATTTTGTGGATTGTTAAAGATAAATTCTTCTATATTAGTTATATCACAGTGCATGATGTTTATGGTTGCATAGCAACATTATAACATAGCAACTTACACTAATATACTAAAATAACATGCACTAATATAGGACTGAACTGATTTAAGGTTAGACCGTTATACAATCTGCTATGTCTTTTTACAGTGGCTTCAAACGTGGCTCTTCCAGTTATAATTTTCATTTACTGACTTATCAGTCATCTGATATGAATAATCTTCCTTCATTAAGTTATAATGAATTATATAAGATCATGTTCCTTTTATTAAAGCATTTAAATCACTAGATTATGATTAACAGACATTAATGCATGGTTATGTAATGTATAAAAAATATGGAGCTGGAAAATTCCACTACTTTTGCGGCTGTGGGATCACTTTAATGTTTAAGTCTCTTATGATCACCAGAGCTGCATATATTTGATCAAAAATACAATTAAACAGCAATACTGAGAAATTTTATTACAATTTAAAATGGCTCATTTCTATTTTAATATATTTAAATGTTATTTATTCCTGTGATTGCAAAGCTGTATTTTCTGCAACCATCACTCCAGTCTTCAGTGTCATATTACAACTGAATTATTTATATTATTTATAGATTTTTATCTTTATATTAGGGGTGTAACGGTACACAGATGTCACGGTTTGGTACGTACCTCAGTTTGAGGGTCACGGTTCAATACGATTTCGGTACAACAGAAAAAAAAACAAAAAATCTACTATGCTAGGTTTCTTTTCATTTATTTTAAACAGACAGTAGTACAAATTACAATTTTTTCCACTTACATGTGAAAATACTAAATATTATATAAAACTAATGTCATATAGGCTATAAAATCTGCAGTACATATATAGATACAAGGAATAACATATTTGCTGAGTTTCAGTTCAGTTTTGTGACAGAAAGGAAACTCAAATGGCAGAAATCAACATTCTATTTGTTTTTTGTTTAAGTTGATTTTGCTGGTATGAGGAAAATTGAAGTAATCACGCCAGCGCACACAAACACAAAACATATCAGTTCCAGGCTTCTAGCATTGCTAAGTTGACAGCACAGTTGGTACTTTATCAAAATAAAACACAGTGACATCAGCGTGCCCTCCTCACTGTGTCACTGTTAGAACGCGACTGAAGTACATTGTCTATAATACATAATGAATAGTTTTGCATTTGGATGCATCACAAATCTGGAAATATTATGGAATATTTGGATTTGTGCCAAATGAGAGAGGTAGGATACAAGAGTTATACTTCTTTGTCAGTGAGAGACGCGTTCAGAATCAGCACAGTGGTCTTTGTTTTCATAAGCGCAACTCCTGGCATTCGCTGTTCTTCTGCCAGCGGTTATCAGACAGAGTTGGATTACTGCGGGCGCCCCCTTCTGGATTGAGGGTGAATTGCCTATATTCGTTGTAAGGCCTCATGCACTGAACTGAGATGCCCGTACCGTGACAGCCCATTCGGCGGCATGTATCGTTACACCCCTACTTTATACTTGCTGCAACAAGATTCAAGCGACGAGCTAGGTGTCCACACCAGATGCGTCGCGATAGAATCATCAAATATCACAGCCAATCAAGCGTGTATGGGCGGCCTCTTTCTGGAAGCGCACTGCACTTGCAATAAAATGTGTACATTTATAATCTAATTCATTAATATGAAATCTTTTTAAGATTATTAAATGTACATACTGAGTGACTGATACCATCTTTGTTATGGAAGACGCTCGTTGGTTCGCAGTTTTAACGCACATCTTTGATTTTATTTATTTTCAAGATCTGAGGTAAAATATCGCTGTTCCATAAGTGCCACCTGCTGTCAGTGAGTGAATTTGCATCTTATTTAGCTCATCTGCTGTTTTTGTTTCATTCAGACATGTTTTATGTAGCATCATTTAGTTCTGCAAATTCTGATTTATAGAAAGGCAAAGTCAGGACATGCAGACAATATGATTGAAAGACTTTTGACCACCTAGACCTCCAAAAACTTCCTAGAAACCACCTAGAATTTCCTAACAACACATATTCTCTCCAAAAATATATATAAATATGAAAGAGATGTAAATGTAAAATATAAAATAGCACAGGAAACATGTTCAAGGAACAGGAAAACATTCACCACAGAATTCTGTGTCATCTTTCGAAGCTCTTGGCACACTGTCTCACATTTCAGCCCATATTCCTGTCAGGTGTATGTTGTACACACGTACACACACATACACAACGAATGCAACAGTATGTTCATCTAAGTTGCCAAAGGAACTTACAGCTGAAGCAGAAACAGACACTTTTATAAGTCTCTGGTTAACAGCATCTCCAAAGCTTTTTTACACACGAGCACACTGTCAGAAACCACAAAAAAGCTTTTCAGCATGATACGAGAGCATTAGTTTTAAAATAGACGTTGTTTAATGTGCAAGCTCGGATTGCACACTCAAGGAAAAGAGATCAGATCTATCATTTACACTGGCAACCCGCAGGATTTACTGTCTTTTTGTCTCAAATGTCTTTTCATTACATCTACAGTACAACAACACATCTCAGAGTCATAACGACGACATGGGGGGGGTTGCATATGATTGTGGTGTGAAAAGCAATTAATGCAGTTCTAAAGAGATACACCAAAGATGCATGTTTTTTTTTTCCCCTGATGGATCGTCATGCCTGTTGCCATGGAGCACTGTTGAGAAAAAACACAACTAGAGAGCATGGTCAGAAGATCAGCCTGTCTTAGACAAAAAAAGAAAGAAAGGAAGAGGCACATAATTATCATTCCCTCTGAGACGGAGCAATTATGTTGATTAGGCAAAAATATGGTATTTAAAGGAGGCCACATGGGTTTTGACTCCACTCGCATTAAGAATAATCAAGGGTAATCATATTGCTGTTATCCGAAATTCGTTTTAGCACACACAGAGATGGGTTATGGTGGTCAACTAGTTGACAAGTCGTAAAACAACCAACAGCCTAATTAACCTACTCGTCGATAGTTGTTTTGTACATCCTAACAAGCTGCGGTTCTGCGTGCGCACATACACACACATTAAAGGTCTATTTTAGGTCTCTTGTTATTTTTTGCATTGAGTCTCTGTGCAGGAGAATTGCATGGTACTGCAAATCATTTGCTCCATAAACTTCCCCTGTGCACCAGCACCATATCTATCATTCAGCGCTGACGGGTGTCACAGCTGCGAGAGAATCCCTGCTCACCAGAGATAAAGCACAGGGGGCGCAGGACAAATATATCTTCTTTAGAGAAAGCCCCATGCACCTGCCATCCAGAGGTGTAAAGTATTAAACAATACAGCCGAACCCAGAAAAAAAACTAAGCAGATTATAAAAGAATGGACTGTTGAACAAAGCATATGAACCTGCTGTACATTCCAGCATTGAAATGGAACAAAGGTTTAAAACGGTAGAGTACATTTGTAGAATATACAGTATATAACATCTGAACACTTGCAATATAGTTCACGGATCACGCAAAATATTTTATGGTGTTTGTTTGTCATTTTTGGGGCTTAAAGGAATAGTTCACCTAAAAATGAACGTTTGCAGAAATTTACTCTCTCTCAGGTTGTCCAAGATATAGATGAGTTTGTTTTTTCATGTCAACAGATTTGGAGAAATTGAGCAATACATCACTTGTTCACCAATGGATCTTCTGCAATGAATGTGTGCCATCAGAGTTCCAAGAGAAGAATTCCAAGAGTCAGAAAGAGAAAGCTGAGAAAGCAATATTATGAATAGAGGAGTCACATTTTAACCTGGAAGCAATGATTTGAAGTTAAAAACGTCTTGATGGATTTGTTTTTACAAAGACTACAAATAGCTTTTCAGTTCACATGACATTAATTGATAGGCTGGACCACATGTGGATTACTTGTGGATTATTGTGATGTTTTTATCAGATGTCTTTCTGACGGCACCCATTCACTGCAAAGTATTTTGAAGTTGCATCAAATAAAATGGAAATGCAATCACATTCATGTTTCAGGGACGTTCCGGTTACATTCTGATGGCACCCATTCACTGGAAAGGATCCACTGGTGAGCAAGTGATACAATGCTACATTTTCCAAATCTGTTCTGACAGATAAACAAACTCTTCTACATCTTATCTTATTAATTTAAGGCTGAATAAATCTTCGGACATTTGAAAGAGCCGTGTAAAACTTCTTCACAAGCATTCCGAACAAAATCAGGGTGAATAAATAATGACAGAATTTTCATTTTTGGATAAACTTCTCTTGTACTGTATATGTGATCTATTGTTTCATGCTGTTTTTTGTCTCAAATCAACAGGAAAGGCCGAAACCCTTACCCAGCACAATGACACGAGAGAGGGAAACATAAGGAGAAGTCAAAGAATGTTCAATTGTAAGTGCATTATCATTCACACGTTTGCTCGGGGACGAGTCTAAATTACTTTGTGGAAATCGACAGCATTCCACACATGTAGTCAATACAGCTTCACTTGTATTTGACCCAGAGCATTCCTTTAAATGTGCTACAAATCTAGACTGAATATTTCTGTCCTTGACAGACTATTTTAGTTTATTATCAGCGTAAAATCTACCCAACGTTTTTTTTTATTTGAAAACACTGACCTTGCTAGCACTTTTGGATGATGTTCATGTTCCATAATATACTACTTTTATAAAACGGTAGTAACAGCAATATGATAAATAAATGATACCATGCATGACTGCCTGTTTATGCCTGGAAAGCAACATTGCAAATTAGTGCATTAATATAGAATGTGTATTGATAGGTGTATGTTTATCAGCATTTACAAATGCTTTGAACATGGCTCAACAAATCAGAATTTTGTTTTTCCACAGGTGATACAGTTAGTTTACAGTTGGATTATATTTAAGCATCTATCAAAATTAAGTTGGCTATAAATCTGCTCTGCTCTTTGAATACTGCATTAGACAGTGTGAAAGTTTATGGAAATATATCACAGATGGTATAAGCAACAGACAGCAGGTCCTACAGGACTGTAACAGAATTCTAACCCGAACCAAACAAAACACCCACACTGGACACGCTTCTAATAAATATCAGTTTAAAAGCAAAAGACAGTGCTGGAAAAGAAGGGGTGCTGGAGTGAGAGCATGTAGTGTGTTGTAAATAACACTTGTGCGTGTAGTGTTGGCAGCATAGTGCACTCTGTGAACACTATGAATCAAGAAGGCAGAGGTTGAAGATGTCAGCACGCTTCTATTCTTTCAATTAGTTTCAAATGCTCATAAAACAGACCTTACAGCAATCCAACTGCATCTATTTCTGCCTGCATATTTAGTGGCCTGTGATAAATTTTGATGTTCACTGAGTGCTCTTACCAATTAATGTCTGTTGTTGACAGTTGTGAGATATATTTTGCATCTTGTTAACATGGACATGTTCTCAGGACTCTGCGGGTAACGTGACACTGACAGGCAGCTCTTATCTGTGGATGCGCTTATAAGAATCTTAATGGATAAAGATCAATGCAACTTAAACTTTAACAATCTCAGGTTTCTCAAGCACCCGCCGTTTGTGCTAAAACTTTAGTTTAGACAGTCTTGACACTTTAACACACAGATACTGGTTTAAAGAAAAATATACAGTAGTAACATATTTAGCCATAATTACAGAAATGAATGAACATACAAATAATAAATGGAGGAGTAAGTTTTATCTGGATGATCTGAAAAACTCAAAACTCCAGTTATAATAGGCTCCTTATTTTCTCTAACAAAGTTGTAAATAAGGGTATTTTAGTGCATTGTACAAACTGACATTTTTAACAGTTTGTTGGCCAAATCATTAGTTTTTCTTATTTTTTGTCACTTCATTGTTGTGCTGTTTACATTTTGCTGCAAAGTATGTTGTGGACGGTGCTATTGTTTACTATAGATACTTATATCTCATATTCCAAAACTGTATTCTTCTCAAATCAGTCGATAAACAGCAGGTTCCATCTGTAATTGTGACAACATGCCCCGCTGCCAACGTGCGTTCAACGATCTTTTCAGTGCAGCTTTGTGTATCCAACACTTTAAAATATGCGTAAATACTGATGCTTCCCCAAATCAAACCTACCCCGAGAAATATTTACTGGAGTAAGAAGTGTAACAACTAGTCCCAGTCTCCTCTATTCCTGTGAAGAGCATCACTGTTGCTGAAAGGATTCTTCTGCACTTAGTAAACTCTATCCAGTATCATTATAATAATAGTGTGTATCTGAGCTCACCTTGCGCTAGATCTGATATGATCTCCTGGAATCCGGCAGTCCAGATCTGTGTCTGTGCTCATCAGCTGGAGTTAGAGAGAGATCGCACCTGTATCCGGCAAACTTCTTCTCTTATCTCTCACGGCTCGGTTCGGAGCTCAAGCGGTGACACAGTTTCCACAGAACACTTTGGCGAAAATGTAGTAGAACCAACCCCGACAATGTACTATCATAATATCTGGTCCTCGTCGTCCATAAATCGTGAGATGGTAAGCGATGATCGGAGAACGCAGAGAGGAGTGCGCGGCGACGCCATCAAACTGCGCGTAAAGCGAGAGCGCACAGATATAAGAGCGCGGGCACACACGTCAGTAATCCAGAGATACTACTAGCAGAGATATGGATTACACTCCACACACACACACAGAGAGAGAGAGACGGGCGTGCGGGTATCATTCACACAGCTCGTTTGCAATATTCTAGGCATCCCTCTTAAGAAGTGACCGTAACGGGTTACTTTTGTGGTGTCTGGTGTTTTAAATCTGTTGTTGCGCGACGGTGCCATGGCAGCATATGGTATACCAGATATCGCATGATACTTTTATTAATGAACCTTGGTATTTACAGTACATGGTGCTTTAGGGAATATGGAATGCAGCTGCGTAAAACCATAGTATGACCATAATGACAGTTACAATATTGACTTTTTTTTTTTTTTCCAATGTTGCAGAGTTATATCTAAAAAAAGACTGGAAATACTAGAGATGCTTGTTCT
This sequence comes from Labeo calbasu, assembly GCA_019740295.1. Taxonomy (NCBI): domain Eukaryota; kingdom Metazoa; phylum Chordata; class Actinopteri; order Cypriniformes; family Cyprinidae; genus Labeo; species Labeo calbasu. The sequence continues at coordinate 12,065 of JAHKKF010530415.1, forward strand.
GGCCATCTGTTTTGTTGCATTTTTTATAATGCTTGTTATGTTGTTTTAAATTTTAGAAAAGGATTCTCCTAATCATCATCACCAAAGTATGTTTCTTTAATATCTAGATGTTTTCGCAATTTTTTAAATGTGACCCTGGACCACAAAACCAGTCATAAGGGTCATTGTTTTAAAATAATAAGCTGAATAAATTTCCATTGATGTATGGTTTGTTAGGATATGACATGCATATTGCATATTACTAATTAAAAATTAAGTTTTGATATATTTACAGTAGGAAATTTACAAAACATCTTCATGGAACATGATCTTTACTTAATATCCTAATTATTATTTTTTTTGGCATAAAAGAAAATTAGATAATTTTCACCAATACAGTGTATTTTTGGCTACTATTGGCTATTTAAGTTCACATATGGAGATAAATTAAAATTTTTGAATGTGAATTAAGCTGTTATTATTCAAGGTTATATTACCATAAACTCCAAGTGATTTGATTTTTTTATAGATATTTATGAGAGAAGCATTCCTATTTCATTTGCCATTAGATTTTCTTGTGTTTGCTGCAATCGTTTAGATGTCAAATCTTGACCGGCACCTTAATAAATGTCAGGCAAACTAATTTTAAGGCTGATATTTAAATGCCAATTGATCACTGAACTCCTACTTTACCTAATGTGCTTTTTCTAAACTCACCCTACTTTAATGTCACATGAAAACTATTCTATTCTATTATATTCCGATAGTTATTTATATCCACCTTTTTCTTTAACGTGGAAGTACGCCTATGGGAGAGACTTCCAGTTCATTATTTGCTATAGAAAAATAATGAGAAGAATGACAATGTGCAGTAAACGGTAAAACTGTTTACACAACAAACCACTGTGTTTATAATTAAGATAATACATTAAAATAATATGGTAAGACACACCAATTTGCAATATCAAGCAGCAAAACAATCTGTTTTGTACAGCTAAAAATAACTGAACGTGGATGAGACTGGAAGCCAGACTCATAAAATTTACATATGGCCACCCCTGTTCTTACGGGAAGAAAAAGGTGAATACTGTAGTTATTATAATCTTGTATACACACACACAGGTATTTCCCTTTTTAATTCAGACTCTAGGTCAGAAGTGTGACTGCCTCTAAATGAAGCATATTATACAGGCCTAAATGTGTTTCTGTCTTCACAGTTTATTAACTCCATATTGAGACAGCACTGTTTAATCACACAAAATCTGTTCGTGAAATTGTCACATTTTTTGCAGAACACAAAAGGCTGCATTGAATCTTAAAAATGAATGTCCTATTATAGTGTCTCAGCAGATATGACAGCTGCTTTTGTAGAGCATCCAAACACTTCCATCCCATCACAATGCACATGCAAAGAAGACAGAGGAAGCCAATTCATCCGAGCGCCTGGTAATCGGTGATGCCGCTGTTCATTTGTCTCAAGTGTCATGTGTAGCACCACATTCTGGCACAAGCAGATGCTTTTCATTTTGTTACATTTCACATTGAACTGTGCACATTTGCTCTCTCAGACTATTTTTTTTAAATGTCAAATTACACAAGAATAGACAAAATGTGTTTTCATGAAGGTGTATATTATTTAAAAGTCCCCTGTTGTTAGTCATACATGCTGAGTTGGGTTTTCGTAGTCTGTACAGTCATCTGGTCATTGTTGCACAATAAATCCTACAGCTCCTTGAACTATTGATTTAAGTTGTAAAAAGACAGAAATAAAGTGTTGTAAGACACATGAAACTAGCAGTAATGTAAACAAACAGTGGCTGTGGACAACAATGACAGAGTCAATACCAACATACAGTATTTCACCAACCTGCTGAAAAAAACCCTTGAAAATAAAAAGAAAAACTCGGACGTGTCCTCGCCTGCACTCGAAGCTAGACACATCCGCCATTAAAACAAGTAAACAGTGAGTAAACCCACGATAATGTGAGTGAATAGTGTACGCGATTAGCGTCAACCGAGCTGGCGATGCTAACGGGCTATGTGCTAGCAGCGGATTCAGAAAATCTAAATAAATCTACTGATAACAAGGCGCTCCGATTGTTTTGTTGTAGAATATGATAGGGGATGTGTTCACACATTATAAAACCTTAAATGATGGTGTATAAAGTTGATTTTAAGATTAAAATCTGACGATAAAGAATTAAATGGACGAAGCTCCAAACTCAAACCACGCAGCACCAACTAACATAAATCAGATAGCTAACCAGTTAAACACCAGTTTGGGCAGGCTGGGAGAACAGGAAGACCAGCTTAAACCATGTAAGACCAGCAAACCGATTTAGTATAAACTCTTCATATATATATATATATATAGAGAGAGAGAGAAAGAGAGAGAGAGAGAGAGAGAGAGAGAGAGAGAGAGAGAGAGAGAGAGAGAGTTGTTAAAAAAGAGAGACAGAAAGAATAATTAGTAGAGGATGTGTAACGTTATATGTGACCCTGGACCACAAAACCAGTCATAATGGTCAATTTTGTGAAATTGAGATTTATACATCATCTGAAAGCTGATTTGATGATTGATGTATGGTTTGTTAGGATAGGACAATGTTTGGTCGAGATGCAACTATTTAAAAAATCAGGAATCTGAGGGTGCAAAAAAGTCAAAATACTGAGAAAATCGCCTTTAAAGTTGTCATGATGAGGAACATGATCTTTACTTAATATCCTAATGCTTTTTGGCATAAAAGAAAAATCGATAATTTTGAACCATACAATATATTTTTGGTTATTGCTACAAATATACCCTTGTCACTTAAGACTGGTTTTGTGGTCCAGGGTCACATATTGTCATGGAACTGGAGCGTCTTGGAAACATGGATGTGCTTCCATTTTCATTAGTGGCAAAATTTGATCTTATGCAAATTCAGTGGAGACTCAAATTTAGCATTACATCAGGGCTCACCAATAGATCCTCTGCAGTAAATGGGTGCCATCAGAATGAGAGTCCAAACAGCTGATAAAAACATCCAACCAATCAGTCAAACAGTGTCTTGTAAAGTGACGAACAAAGGCTTTTTAAATTATCCTTTCACATCAAAATCTACTGACATATTTGTTTAGAATGGTTTTTGCTTTATAACGGTTAATCTGTGCATATCTTTCTCCTGATTCAGATAAGATGACTTTTTCACTGGATCCAGATGTTAATTGATGGACTGGAGTCTGTGGATTACTTGTGGATTACTGTGATGTTTTTATCAGCTGTTTGGACTATCATTCTGATGGCACCCATTCACTACAAAGTATACATTGGTGAGCAAGTGATGTAATGCAAAATTTCTCCAAATATGTCCCGTTGAAGAAATAAAGTCATCCACATATTGCCGAAAGGTGAGAAATATATTAGATACACAGTCCAGCTTTAAAATGTTATACTTCTTTAGTATATGTGTGCACAGGCATGTTGGTTTGCACTCTGAAATGTCCTTGGCATTTACTCTCTTTCTCCCGGTGTCTCCAAATCAGCAGGGGTGAAGCCGTGGGTCTCTCACGTGACTGTGCCGCAGGACAGAGCCGGAGGTGGAAGCCAGCCTGTCTGGACAGTGGCTGAAATCTGATGACAGCCGCTGAGAGCAGGTGCTGCCAAATGCCGGCCTGCCGCCGAGACGAGGTCAAACAGGACTCGTTACGCGCTGCTTGTATCCCGCCTTACGTTCCTCAGATCTGACGAGACAAGGATCCAGGCACAGCTCATTAGACTGCAGGAGAGAGAGAGAGTGAGTTCCCATTCACTCCCATTTGGCCTCTAAAAACAGTGAGCCAGTGTGCTTAATGGACTCTGTGTAATAGCTGCAGGGCTGAAGCACACTACTGTCGAATGCACAGATCTATTTTCATTTTTAGCAGTTTTAGCAAATGAATTCCTTTGATGACACTGACATCACAGTGCTTGTGTGGTGCAGCTGCTTGTTTATTGGCTGTAGCTGTTGTAGATTAGTTTTTTCAGAAAGTCTTTTGCATGCGTCATACTTTATGTAACTAAAAAAGTAAATCAAATGTAAGTAAAACACCATACAAACACCTCTCAGCCCATTTTTTTAACCAATAATGTAACAAAGTAGTTTATAAATTATAAACATTTATTTTTAATTTAATTTAATTTAATTTTATTATATAAATGTGCATTTCCTTCAGTGCTTATTTCTGGTGAAAATTCACTGAGGCTGCTATTGAATTGGAGTGGACAGTGAATGGTGATGACATTGCATATCAATTACCGACCAACACTTTCATCTGTCTGTAAGGCTGAAATACGAGAAGTTTATGTTAGTACTTCTCGACACCTCTGGCCCAAAAGTGAATGTCTGTCATAGTGTGGTCATTGAGAGCTGTGATAAATCTAATGCATTAAACTCCATCAGCTGTTTTGGGTTTACAGCTCTTGGCAACATGCATGGAGAATGTCCCACTCCAACAGACACCTGATACAGGAGTGAGACTTGTCAATCACCTGTCTGCATATAAACTACCTGAGCTCTGAGATATGATGCTGCTTTAAGTGTATCTGTTTGTACTGAAGAAGTTTGATATGTAACTCAAGTTTCAGGCCCAAGTTGTGAGACGCATTAAATATAAAAAATAAAGATTCATTAAGTTCTGTTTCCTCACACTGAGTGATAAACATGTGGAGAGGAGAGAAATTAACAAGATTTCAACTCACGCTGTGAGTTTCAGGACTCTCACAGTAATGCAAATGCAAGTCTTATGATTCCAGTTACACCCGTGAAATATTAATTTTCTGTTGAAAGGCATGTATTGTCTATTAAGTCCTTTACTGACCCTAACTAGGGGTTTCAGGCAGCCCTGGTTTCCAATCCCATAACATCAAGTCTGTAATTTGCACAGCTAATCACTGGGTATTAAAATGCTAACAATTTTATTTAATTTTAATCACTTGTATTTGAAGTTGACAGCCTGTGGTCACTGATGATTTTGTTGTGTGGAAAAGAGAAACTGACATTTTGATTATAATTTATTTTGTTGTCCAATTAAACAAAATAATAATTATAATAAGTAAGTAAGTGACATAGGAGTGTGTAGACAACTACAACACCCTTAAAACACTATAGACACCCCTGTTTTTTTCTAAAGGTAAAGTTTACCTTCAAGAGTAACTCACTGTAAATCAGTGTTTTTTTTATTTAATTTTATTTTGTATTATTACTTTAACAATGATTATTAACACTAACTTGCATTACATTGCAATGACCAAGAAGCTTTTTGGCTATCTACAGCAGTAATGTCATAAAAAACAAACAAACAAATAACATGCACTGATGAACTTTACAGGACAAGGAACATTTCAATAGAGTAAACAAGGCCAATGTTGTCTTTAAGTGCACTTTGAGCTGCACATATTAGACTGACTCATATTAATGAAGGTTCTGTATTGGATTTCTGTGGAGCTGCTTAATAAGTACCAGTGTCTTCTGCCATCTAGTGGAGAGATACAACAATGCCAGATTACTTCTAGGTAATATAGTAGTCTATTTGATAATAAAAGTCTCAATATTTAATGAAGTTTAGCTTAGGTTTTTTTTTTTTTTGCACTATAATGACAGTGTTTTCAGCAAGGGTGTATGTTTGATTTTGGCAGTGGTGGGGACAACAGCAAACAAACAGACATTTAATTGACCAAAATTATTACTAGGGACAATGAATAGTTGCTGAATATTGGTTGGGACATGTCATAGTGGCCCTACTAAATTCTACGCCCTTGAAAATCACAACAATTGATGTCTGACTTTGGAAACTATAGTTCTCTTCTTAAATATGAAGAGGTCAAAGAATGAGTTGCTCCAAAAAAGCTTATGGATGTACAGTAATTATGATATAACTCAGACACTGAAGTGGGTTGCTGCTTTTCTCACTCTGATGAAGATGTGATTCACTTGTTTGACAATGTACCCACAAAGAAACATTTCAGTCAGATTTTTTTCATAATCTATGTTACTACTCTTATTTTGTAAGTGACTTTTCTTTCCAGTTTAAAGATGTTTTCTTTGGATTGTCTGACTACTCGAAAGAGAATATAGGATATATAACTTAGCCGAATTAAATTGTGTTTAATGAGCGCTAAATTTTGCATATACAACAATCTGTCTCTAAACCTCTCTTTTCCCCTAATAGCATATGTACATCTTGGAGACGTCTATTTGACGTGTGCATTTACATCTGCAAGACGTAGTTTGCTCATCTTCAATACGTCTATTGGATGTTTCCTATCAGATGTCAAATAGACGTCTATTAGATTTGCTAGTCTATAGGATGTTTGTGATTTAGAATGTATGTAAAACTGACATCTTACAGACGTCTGCCAGACGCTTGTACACAGCAGATGCTTTCCAGATCAAGAGATCTTTAACAGACATCTTGCAGACGTAAGTGTGCTATCTGGGTGTTTATTCAGAGTTGAATTGTTTAAAATGTTGAAAAAATAAAAAAACAGAAAAAAAGATTTGCCAAACGCCCTCCTAAGTCCCGATCTGAATAAAGAGATTCGCGAACCACACTCAGATCGGAGCTTCGTGGATCGCAAATCATCAATTCGTGATATGATTCACGAACCCGTTCCGAAGTTCCTATCTAAATCGAATGATTCGCGATTCGCACTTTGAAGTTCGGATCTGAATCAAGTGATTCGTGATCCGATTGGAGCGCTTCGAAACAGTGAATCATTTTGCGACGCAATGATTCTGAGTTAAAAGCGCCGTTTTACCCATACGTTCTTTTAATAAAATCATTACGAGTTCTGTTACTTGCTAGTAAATAGCTTGAAGGCACGCGTTTAAATCAAACGGATTGGTTCCAACTTAAATGACTCAATTAAATCGGTTTGTCTGTTCCTCTGCTTTTCGCGTCTTCAGCCATGTTTTACGCGATACTCTCTAGTTTTATGACAGTAACTGAAATAAGCGAAAAAAGTATTCTATATACAAATAAAAGTTCCATTTCCATTCCAAAGATAACATCCAACACAAATCTACGAACATATTCAGGTGAGATAACAGGGTTTACTGCTAACTAATGAAAACACTCCTCAGGAGCTCGGTGAACCTGATCTAAAGCAGGATGGATTTGTTTGGTTTTGTCAGCTCTTAACCTACTCTGCAACTCTTAATTTGTTTATCTCACTTCGTGCTACAGGCCACAGAATGCTTGTTAGATGTAAACATTGTGCACAACGATCGAGTTTGTATCTTAAATGACTATATTTTAAATCGTTTCACCACTGCAATTCATCTGGTGACAGTTCAACAGGAAATCAGTTGAAAGCAACCAGTCATCTTATATGAAGTGAATGTTACATTTTGCAGTAAATACTGTAAGAAATATTTGAGAAATTGTTGTATTAGTCTATACAGAGTGATGATCAATGTAAAAAGAGCAAATGGGAGAAGCAGATGAACACAAAAGAGCATAACAACATAAAGTTAAAGAGGGTAACTTTACCATTCATTTGAACTGTGCACGCAAACACTTTAATTACCTTATATGTTTTTACTCTGCCAGTGTATTAAATGCAAACCCTACTAAATTCTACATCCTTGGTATTCAGGATGGACTTTAAATCAATAAAACAGCCTGTAAAATTACACCAATGAGACTTACATGTCCACATTTCCTTCTCTTGTCCTTCTATGTGACTTGAGGGGAAAAAGAGAGAAGAATAGCAGTTTAGGAAAAACCAACAGGGTTTTTTTTTAATGGATACTATTCAATGGTTACAAATGCACTTTACTTTTCTAATCACTGGGGGGAACTAGAGAGCTTTGCATAAAACTCAGTTCAGACAAGTCTGATTGGTAACAAGCAAAAACCCTGAGACAGAACAGCAGTTTGGCATTCCACTGGTTCTGTCATTAAAATTAAACAGAATTTTTAGATCTGTTAAAGTGAGTCAAATATTTCCATTCTTCATGAAACAAACCTCAACCAGTAATCCCAACTCAAATCCCATCCAATAATCAGTACTTTTTTAGAAATGCAGTGTGGGAGCCAAGCTCAGACATCCTTTGGAGAATATTGGCCATTCCAGTCCATTTCATGTACCAAGAAATATTAAAAAACAACATGTCTGTTATTCAGACATTTTAGGTACAAATATTTATGTTTCAAGGCTATTGTTAATGTTTTAGACAGGAAGAACATGCTTCCACTTGCTGCTGTCCTGACTGAAGGTCAAACTCGTTGCCTAAGTTCTTCCATGATCAGAGTCTGGGCTGCTGGAGGATGAAGTTATGAGCCGATATATCTGGAAGCAGTGGCGCAGACCTCGGAATGGACCCGTGGAACAGTTAAAGGTGAAGTGAAAGTGTATTTTTACAGTTCTTTTATGGTTCTCTTGAGTGCATCGTTTGACTGCCGTCTTTTCCATTTCAGAAATTCTCATATACTGATTTTGTGTCTCTGAATCTTTGCTGCATTGTTTCTGGGAGCATTTCAGACATTTCTAATGACCCAGAGAGGACTTTCTATAAAACCAGACTATAAAACAACAAACTAATGAAAAGGGGGCAAAAGCATGCAGTTCGTCACCCCTGGCTTTTCGTCCAGTTGTGCGAAGGCTTCGTTTTACAAATCATAAAGTGTTATTTTGCAGTTGGAGAAAGATACAGACATTTATGAGGGTTCTTTATAGTGCTACATCTATTGTTGCTCACGCTAGCTTACCCATGTTGGCATGGACGTTTCAACGTGGCCTCAACACCTCTGTGTTTGGCCTTGACTCTGATTGCATTAGTGGCTTGGGGAAGCGGATTCTCTGGGGTTGATGTTTGGGTCAGCAGCTCTTTGGTTGGAGGTGAAGGCCTTGAATGCTTCAGCAGGACACTGCTTAGTTGGCTTGGTAAAACCATCAGACTTGATTACCGTTGAGTGCTAAGACTGTTATCCTCCTAATTCAATAGCCATCATCTTCAGAGACCATTTTACTGGGATTTCCTTGCATGGAGATGATTGACAATTTAGCATTCAGGGATTTGCGTCTGTGTTTTTTCTCTGGTAATGTAAGAAGGGTGGATTGCATATGTGCTATATTAATTTATGGTGCATCTCACAGAAACAAAACACCTCACTGGCTGGACATTAACAGAGTAAATCTCCGTCAAAGTTTTTAAGTGATGTAGTGTAGATGGTAACATCATAACACTGAACACAACATATTCTTATATAATATAGTCAGGATAAATCCCAAGGATGAAGTGATTTTTATATCAGTATTCCAGGATAGTTTTTGCTAAATGGCAGATTTTTTATGATTAACAAATGAGTGTGTGTCTATGGACAGAATTCCTGCACTATAATGAGCCCATGTTAAATATGAATTATGCCATGTATGTGTGCGTGGTGTCAATTAAAGTGCATAAATGATAAGCACTCCTTTTGCCCCATATTTGAAAATGTAAAAATGCAATGAAATTGCAGTCATTTTTTTGTAATGTATATTATATTTTTTATACAATTGCATCTGTTTGTCAGTTTATAATGTCCTGTAATTTTGCAATGAATATAAAAAAAAAAGAAACTATATATAAATGTCCGTTTGCATCTGTCGTTTAGTTTTATTTTGCAGGCAATATAAATGGCAACATTTTCATAGCAATTTTACAATAAATGAATAAATATAACCCAATAGATGTGATTGTATTTTTAAACAATATTAACATACATTAATATAACAGTAATTTGTAAAAATTTTTATTCAGTTGCATCTGTTCGTTTGCAGATTGTGTTTGCAAGCAACATAAATAGCTTAATTTTCATTGCAATTTTAAAACAAATAAATAAATGTAACCCAGTAGAGTAGAGCTGCACAATTAATCAAATTTGTAATCGTGATTACAATTACGGATGCCACAATTATGTAATTGTTCAAAGGCACAATTACAAAAAAAAAAATCCACTTACATTATTCTGCTTTCTTAAGATGTGTGTGTGTGTGTGTGAGAGAGAGAGAGAGAGAGAGAGAGAGAGAGAGAGAAAGAGAGAGAGTATTTTTCCTACAGGTTATCTTAAGTTTTTTTTTTTCTCATTGTTTTAATTTTTAATTTTTTTCTTATTTTATATTTAAAGAAGAAACTATACATAAAAATGTGGCATGTGGTTGCTTCAAACAGTGGTATAAATCTATTCAAAACATCATTCAATGTAAATTGTGATAATTGTAATTAATAATCGCAATAACAATTTCAAGGGAATAATTGATAATTATAATTTTTTAATCGTGCAGCCCTACAATAGAGGTGATTGTATTTTTAAACAATATTAATATACGTTAATATACTAGTAGTTTGTAAATTATTTTATTCAGTTGCATCTGTTCATTTGCATGTTTGTGTTATTTGCAGACAATATAAATATCTATATTTTCTATGCAATTTTACAACAAATAAATAAACGTAACCCAATAGATGTGATTGTATTTTTTAAACAATATTAATATACATTAATATAATAGTAATTTGTCAGTTATTTTATTCAATTATTGCATCTGTCCGTTTGCAGTTTATTGTGTTATTTGCAAGCAATATAAATAGCAACATTTTCATTGCAATTTTACAACAAATAAATAAATATAACCCAATAGATGCAATTGTATTTTTTAAACAATATTAATATACATTAATATAATAGTAATTTGTAAACAATTCAAATTAATTACATCTGTCTGTTTGCAATTTATTGTATGTTATTTGCAAGCAATATGAATAGCAAAATGGTCACTGCATGCTACTGTGGTTTTTTTTTAACAATATTAATATACATTAATATAATAGTTATTTGTAAACTATTTTATTCACTTGCATCTGTCTGTTTGCAATTTATTGTGTTATTTGCGAGCAATATGAATAGCAAGTTTCATAGCAATTTTATAATAAATAAATAAATATAACCCATTAGATGGGATTGTATTTTTTAAACAATAAAAATAAATAAATAAATAAATAAATAAATAAATAAATAAATAAATAAATAAATAAATAATTAAATGCATACAAACCAATAGATGCAAAATGTTTTGTAAACTATACACACACACACACACATTCACACACATATATAAAATAGTAATGTGTCATTTTTTTATACAATTGCATTTATGTTTTTGTGACACACTTCAGCCTAAGTGACAAACTGAAGTGACCAACAAAATTAAGTCTGCATTGTGTTTGTTTTTAGGACAGTAAAAAGTAAAGAGCGAGAGTAGCAGTCTGCTCTGCACCTGTTCAGTTCTGCTTCTCGCTTTACTACTCAATGAGTTCGACACCTTCAGCGCTCTTTGATTTCTCTTGCCTGCGCTGTCAGCAGTCTCATTAGAGCGGCGTATATATGGCACGCTCTCCATCCTCCACAACAATAGAGCTCTTTCTGTGAGGGATTTTGTGTTTTTATAGCAGTAAATGTGCTGGCCTTCTATTCCAGCATACAGAGGGTTTTCTTCCCCTGTTTAAATCATCACTGGCCCAGCTCAGAGGATAAGACCATCATTAGGTTGAACGAGTCAAATAATTATTCCAGTAAGGTGGCAAAGCGTCTCAATGCTGTCCTTACACGCTTGATCTATGTGCTCGGGCCTCACAGTTCTACGAGCCCTAGCTGGAGTCAACGGCCCTCTGAAGCCACATAAAAGCAATAGGATTTGGACCTCGGTGTCGCAGCAGGCAGGCAAAGTATGATTTTGATTTTTTCCAACGAGCCCCAAGTCAATTATAAAGCACAGACTCTAGTGTTAATGGCCTTGATAAGCCTGGACTTTGGACTCTCACCCTTTTAAAAGAGTCCATTTGGTCCTGCTTAGTTGACCCAGGCTTTGAGGTTCCCTTTAGGCCTTGAACGAATTAAAATGTTGACCTCAGATCTCTTCTTGTTGACAATCCCACACCAGATGAATGCATTATATCAGCTAACAATTTTTAGTTCCCAGACCATTCTTTAGTTTTTGGCTATAGAATAAAACCATTAGAGAATGCTCTGTATAGTTTCTCTTTAGGTTGTCACAAAAAAAAACCTTCCAGCAACAATCCTGCTAGAGGTAAAGTTGAATTTATGCTTTTGAATTTTCATGTGAAGTTTCCTGTTTACTAAAAATCAAGGCTAAACTGTCTGTTCCTCATTAACATTTTCCACTTCTGGATTGGGTTTAACCCGATATGTTTAGTTGTTTAGACCAGCAAACAAAGCAACGTTCATCACAGTTCAGGCTTCTTGTGCCCAGTTGTGGCGGTACGTTGAACATGATGGAACTTTAAGGCAGACAAACATGTGCATGTTCTTAAATCAATAACCCCCAAAAAGCCAACAGTAAGAGTCACGTGGACATGGTCCACAGGACCCCACAATTCTCTCTTTCTGGACCAAAGAGAGTTTTAAGTCAATGTAGAGTAATTAAAAAAGATAAACAGCTCAAACGGCATGAAAATACAAGAACGTCCACTGACAAATTCACTCTTAACATCCATCTTTCTCTTGATGATTGGGAGTTGTTCTTTCGGAGCTCATTTTTTAACACTTGTTTCACTGAGAAATTTTTACTTGTGTTGCATGTCTTTCTAATGACCCAGCAGTAAATCTTGCTCTGGTTTCTGTGTTTGAATTGGCTCTTTGGGGGTCATATGTAAGCTAATGATTAATGGCGTTCAATAAAGTGGATGAAAGGAAAAATGTCTGCGTTTCCTCGCCCTCTCTTTGGGGGCTTTAAAGTCACGAGTGTCTTAAATGTTTTCCTATATTTCCATGATTCAGCCATTCCTAGACATTGAAGCAAAGCAGTCTTTAGTGTCAATTAGAAAAAATAGGAGTTAAAGTCAGTGATAAGAGTAGAAATATAAGAGAATATTTCAGAAAACGGAGGACATGCTCACCAGTGAGAAAAAAATCCTGGTTGCCAGTTTAAACAGAACATTATTTTAACAACATTAATGTGTTTACGCTGTTTGAGGCTCAAAAAACACATTATTTTCCACATACTGTACATTATTGTTGCTCCTCTCTGCCCCGCCTTTCTGAAACGCATCAATTTTTACAAAGCTGATTGTTCTGAAATGCGCGTTGTGATTGGCCGAATACCTCAAGAGTGTGACAGAAATGTTATGCTCTTTACCATGTTGTGATGCCGTGTCCTGGCGCGACGAGACAAAAAGAATAAAATTCATTATAAAGGAGGCATTTGTTGCATTCAGTGAGGACATAATTACTGATTATAATGACTCATACTGTCTTTTTACGAGTTGTGTTGCGCAGAGTAAACATAACAGCATGTCTGCATTTGTGATCGTACACAAGGCAAACAACAAACCTTACTTTATGCTGCTCAAAACTCGCGTGTGAATAGCTAGTAGCAAATTCTTTAAATATGAAAACGTACTTACAGGCTGTGAGTCAGAAGCGCCACACTGTCCTTGCGAAAGTTGGAACTGCCCCACTTTATAGTGTGCACAGCCGGCATGGTGGGCTGCTCTGCCAGGTTCAGGAAACAGTCCTCCGTAAAAATGCGCTGCACACACTCGAATATTTGAGTTGTACTGTTCTGAAACAGTGTTGTAACGAAACACACAGCGTCTCCACAACATGGCGGTGGCTGCAACAATACTACATTGAGAATAATACATTTGGGTGGTGTTATGCAAATCTTCCCACACAGTGACTTGTGTAGATTTGTGGGGGCGTGTTTGAATGAACCTTTTTAGGAAGGCGTGGCCAAGTCTTAATTTTTATAAAGAATATCTCTTGGGGTTTGAGACTTCAATCTTTGCAACTTTACAGATCTTATATATGCACAAACAGCATGTAACGCTCCAAAGACAAAGGAATACATGAAATCACATCATATGACCCCTTTAAACACATTAAATGTATATATCCATCTTAAAATAGGGATTTTGACCTGTTATACCTCAGGGGTCTTGACTGTTTCCAGCTATTAAAACCATACAATATTGTAATGTTTATATGATTCAAATTGATCATATTTTAAGTTATTACCAAGAATCAAATGTTTATCATATCTTTTATACTTTTATATTACATTTCTTAAAACAATGTTACTTTGTTATAGGGGTGTGTGTGTGTGTGTATATATATATATATGTGACCCTGGACCACAAAACCAGTCTTTGTGGCAATAGCCAAAAATAGATTGTATGGGTCAAAATTATCAAATTTTCTTTTATGCCAAAAACCATTAGGATATTAAGTAAAGATCGTGTTCCATGAAGATATTTTGTAAATTTCCTACCATAAATATATCAATACTTAATTTCTGAGTAGTAATATACATTGCTAAGAACCTCATTTGGACAACTTTCCTCATTTAAACAATATTCTCAATATTTTTTATTTATTTGCACCCTCAGACTCCAGATTTTCAAATAGTTTTGTCTCGGCCACATATTTTATTATCCTAAGAAACCATACATCAACTGAAAGCTTATTCATTCAGCTTACAGATGATGTGTAAATCTCAATATCAAAAAACCGACCCTTATGACTGGCTTTGTAGTCCAGGGTGATATATATATATATATATATATATATATATATATATATATATATATATATATATATATATATATATATATATATATATAT
>JAHKKF010530422.1:4140-17434 GCA_019740295.1 Labeo calbasu
GGCACCATATCAGTCCATTATATGGAGAAAAATCCTGAAATGTTTTCCTCAAAAAACACAATTTCTTTACGACTGAAGAAAGAAAGACATGAACATTTTGGATGACAAAGGGGTGAGAACATCATCTGTAAATTGTTGTTCTAAAAGTGGACTTCTCCTTTAATTACTCACCATCATGTCATTAGAAACCTTAAGACCTTCGTTCATCTTCGTAACACAAAATTAAGATATTTTTGATGAAATCCAAGAGCTTTCTGACCCTGCATAGACAGCAACGCAAGTGAAGTGTTCAGACGACCCAGAAAGGTAGAAAGGACATCGTTAAAATAGTCGATGTGACATCAGTGGTTCAACCGTAATGTTCTAAAGCTATGATAATACTTTTTGTGCACAAAGAAAACAAAAATGAGTTCATTCAAAAATTATTCTCTTCCCTGTTTGTTTTTTCACTGTGGTTTGTCTTTTTTGCGTAGACTCGATTGGAGCCCGTGATTGAGGAGGCTGTAGAACATGAACTAAAGAAATCCAGCAAGCGGACACTTCCTGCAGACTGTGGCGATTCCATCGCCAAAAGCAAAAGAGGAAGTGTAAGCACCCACTCACCTCTGCTGTGTTAACAGTTCACTCATACTAAACTCCAAAACATTGTTCATACTTGCTTTTAGATCAGTGTCTTTCATCAGTGTGTGGCAGGTCATAGATTTGCTCTTTGGACTTTCTCACATGTCTCTCTTTCTATCATTGTAGTGCTCTCCATGGCCAGATAATGCATACGTCAACCCCAACACAGCAGCTACACCAACCTTCACCTCCAGCACACACACCTACAGCACTAGCAGCACAGTACCAGACAGGTGACACACTCATAAAGCATTTATTTGCTCCTTTTACATTGTTCCATGAATCACAGTTATGCATTTTCTAATGCTTGTACTTTTGTTTTTAGTGAGTCGTCTTCACCTAACCATCAAGGGGATCTTGGTAGCCTCATATCTATGGAGGTTTGTACATGTTTGTATATTATATTTTTACCAGTTTGCCTTAAAGATGCACATTTGCATCTGAAAATAATACATTTGTATACTTTCTGCAGTCTCTGAGTCCCACAGCATCTATACAGGACACACAGAAGTGGCTGCTTAAAAACAGATTTAACTCATACAGTCGTATTTTCACCCATTTCTCAGGTATGGTTTTGTTACAAAAAATATGTTACACCAGGGTTGGGTAAAATATCTGTTTATGATTAATTGCAATCTCTTTTTGAATTATCCTGTTATTGATTCTTCGTTGTTTTCACAGGGTGTGTGTAAAACCAAGCATACAGCGTATTCTTATTCACCAATGAGTTAATCATCAACTGGTTCTTTTAACAAATAGTTAAAAAAGATCAGTTGTTAGTTTAAATCAGTCTGAAACGGTTCCTTAATATAATTAAAGGGGACATCAGATGCCCATTTTCCACAAGTTGATGTGATTCTTTAGTGTCTTCATAAAACCTGATATAATTCAGCCATACTATTCTCGGCATGAAAACAGCCATAGAAAGTGAAATGGCGTTATCCACAAACAGACAAACTTTAGTGTCTTCATGAAATGTCCTGACAATAATTTGGTTAAAATTCCTCAATGGTTTTGTGGAACAATACCCTTTTTACTTTGTCAAAAGCGGCTCTGTTCACAGCAACCTGTTTCGGTGCATGTCTCTTTAAATGATAATAAGCCACTGCTCACCCCGCCCTTTTCTTCCATTTTTTTTCCTATGTATTCAGTGGCACGTTACCAACAAAAACAAAACTAATCCACTGCATTCTCAGTGGCTTTGATGTCGGGAGAAAATGAAGACTCTTATGTTCACTTCTCGAGCGCAGAGAAAGCGCAGAGAAAATGGCGGACAGTGCACAACTGGGTGAGGGCAGAAATATGCAAATACAGAACAGTCCGTCAGCAGTTGTGGGCAGGGCTTGAGCAGTATGATGTCATACTGCTCAAAAAAATCTAAGTGGCTTGACAGTTGAGAGTGTTTTGTTTTTTTGGGGATTTAAAAAAAAAAAAAAAAAAAAATAAATGGGTTTATCATTGTAGATCGATTGTGTCCACTCACAAAGACACATTGATATGCAAACACCATGTAGAAGTGAATTTTGCATCTGATTTCCCCTTTAACAACATTAACATAGAGAGAATCTCTTTCAAACGTACATAAATTGTGTATTTAAAACTGAAATATCAATATAGATTGAATCTGCATTTAACATAATCTAGAGTTTCTGAATTAGAATCTAATGGAATAGGGAAATCTGTGTTACTATCCAGCCCTAACAGACACATCATTACACAAGTAGTTATTACGGACACTGATATGATTGGTTTTTCATCTTAGGTTCTGATCTACTGAAATTAACTCGTGAGGATTTAGTCCAAATTTGTGGTGCAGCTGATGGAATCAGACTCTACAATGCACTGAAGTCAAGGTATGATTAAAAAAAGTCATGTTAATATATAATTGAGTAGTTTTCTTACAATTATGAATGTTTAAACTAAAGAATTCTGTTCACATTGTTTGTTTGTGCCCCCTTATAGAGCAGTGCGTCCCAGACTCACAGTCTATGTGTCCCTGGAGGCGTCTCAGAGTGAGAGCCCTCTACTGGAGAAACGTGGTCACAGCAAAAACGGCGAACACAGCAGTCCAACATCCATACCTGGTATATAAATATCAATCGTGAAGACGTATACACTCATTCCTAACATAGCACAATCACAACAAATAAATAACATCTATTGTCTTACAACAGCAAACATGCTGTCCAGCATTACTCAGCTGCGTGGAATTGCTTGGTCTATTGTACAAACTTTTGTAACCTTTCCACCAAAGTGCTACAACAAAGTGAACAAAAATGTGTTCACTTCCTTTTTCTGATACTCAGTACCACATGTTGTAGAAAGCGTAAGCTGGATGACTAAATCAAAATGTAAGGTAGTGCTCTCAGTTTTTGTTTTTTGTTTTTTTGATATTGGCAACATAAAATGGCAACAGTTGGCAATGTTAAATTACTTTACATTAATGAAAAATTTAAAATTGAGTAATTACTGAAAAAAGTGTTACACATTAGGCTGTTACATAACAATATTACAATTATTACAAAGAAATAATTGTAATAAATAGGGCAGACGTGAGGCAAATTAGTACTACCATTCAAAAGTTGGTACGTTTAGTACGTTTTTTTTTTTTTAATAAAGAAATTACTACTTTTATTCAGCAAGGATGCATTAAATTGATCAAAATTGACAGTAAAGACATTTATATTGTTACAAAATAAATTCTGTGCTGTTCTTTTGACTTTTCTATTTATCAAAACAAAAACAAATCCTTTGCACAAAAATATTAAGCACCACAACTGTTTTCGACATAATGATAAGAAATGTTTCTTAGAATTATTTCTGAAGGATCGAGTGACAGTAAAGACTGGAGTAATGGCTGCTAAAAATTCAGCTTTAACGTCACAGGAATAATTACATGTTAAAATATATTAAAATAGAATATTTATATTTTCAGGATTCCCACGGGTCCTTGAAATGGAAAGTTTGTGAATCTGAAAAAAAAAATTTCAAGGCCCTGGAAAGTGTTTGAAAATAAACATACATAGATGTTTTTTTTGTGCAAGAAGTTTCCTGGAAAAAAAAAAAACTTCTTATTTCCTCTGGTCCGCTGTGTTATAACGCCAACACTCCATGGCCTATACATACTATCTCACTTGATTTACGTTAGTTACGCGCATTTAAGACCTCTGTTATATGTGACCCTGGACCACAAAACCAGTCGTAAGGGTTCATTTGTTTAAATTGAGATGCAAAAAAAAAAATTGAGAAAATCGCTCTTAAAGTTGTCCAAATGAAGGTCCTAGCAATGCATTGCTATTAAGTTTTGATATATTTACAGTAGGAAATTTACCAAATATCTTTATGGAATATGATCTTTACTTAATATCTTAATGATTTTTGACATAAAAAATAATAATAATAATTTCGACCCATACAATGTATTTTTGGCTTTTGATACTAGTATACCCCTGCTACTTAAGACTGGTTTTGTGGTCCAGGGTCACATATGGCCAAAAAAAATGAAAAAAAAAAATGCTTTTTTACATGGTTGTATTTGACACATGAAAACTGAAACAATGTATCTTACAAGGTAACACATTGTAACCTTGCTCTTACTTAAAATGCGTCCCCACATTAAGTCCTTGAATTTGTGGGTAATGGACCTGGAAAGTCCTTGAATTTGAAGTTAACCAAGGTGTGGGAACCCTATATTTTAAAAGGTAATAATATTTCGCAACATTACTGTATTTTTGATCAAATAAATGTAGTCTTGGTGAGTATAAGAGACTTCATTTAAAATGTTAAAAGAACTTTCAATAAAATACATTTAAAAAAAATCGTACCATCCCCAAATTAATAACAGTTTTTTTTATAAGATAAAGATACAGCTAAAGCCATGATTAAAAAAAAATCTTGTTCCTCATCCTGTTATCAAAAACACAACACCATAGCAACTGAATTTGACACAGCAACAAGACCACATCTCAAACCATCATTCTCTGTTGCCACTTCTAATAACAGACTTGTATAGCAGTTTAACCACTGTGCTCAGACCCCAAACACATTACCAAGAAATAGTCAGGTTACCTAGTAACTGTATAAAATAATTTCTACGAATGAATTTTATAGAAATTCACTGATGGATATTTTTCTTAATTTGGATATACGTTTTTTCACACACATTCCATCACAGCCAAGTGTAAAATTGTTGCAAATTCCATGATGTTTGTCTTTCTTAAATTAGGTCAAGCCCTTTCTGTTTATATTCTTTTGGTTCTGCAGATGTAACACATTTTATTTGGGCCAGTGTGCTGTGAAGTGTACACTCCACGGTCCTCTATCACTGTTGGTATTGTTTTAAACAGTGTCTGTGTTTGTGTTTAGTTTACCACGCTCTTTACCTTGAAGAGATGACCGCTTGTGAGCTCACTAGGAAAATCTCCAGCGTGTTGGCGCTGCCGCTGTCCCACATCAACCAAGTCTACAAACAGGGGCCCACAGGGATACACATACTACTCAGTGACCAGGTGAACACATACCTACTTCACAGATTCATACAACCACAGTAAAAGCAGCCAGAAACAGTCTCTTATCTTTCCCTGTTATCAGGTGGCGGTAATAAGTTGCCCAACTGTGGGTGCTCATTTGAATAATGTTTTGCATCATGCAACAGATAAAACACACTTCATTGTAGACGTTTTTCTGCTGTTATCATTTGTCATGAATAAATGGATCATGTAGGTGAAGAACATCACGTGACAGATTTGTCTAGTGAATGGTAATATCTTGTATTGTTGGAACAGAATGCAAATGTCCGTTTCACCCATCAAGGCTGCATTTATTTGACCAAAAAAACAGTAAATATTGAACAATATTGTTACAATGTAAAATAACAGTTTTCTATTTTAAAATCTTTTAAAATGTCTTCCTCTGATGGCAAAACTGAATTTTCAGCAGCCATTACTCTGTCATATGCTGATTTGGTGATTTAAGAAACATTTCTAATTATTAATAATGTTGAAAACAGAGGGATCATACAAAATGCATGGTCATTTTTATTTGGTATTGACCTGAATAGGATATTTTGCATAAAAGATGTTTACACATTGTCCACAAGAGAAAATAGTAGTTGAATTTATAAAAATTACCCCATTCAAAAGTTTACATACGCTTGATTGTTAATACTGTGTTGTTACCTGAATGATCCACAGCTGTGTTTTTTTTATTTTTTGTTGTTTAGTGATAGTTGTTCATGAGTCCCTTGTTTGTCCTGAACAATTAAACTGCCCGCTGTTCTTCAGAAAAATCCTTCAAGTCCCACATATTTGGTTTTCAGCATTTTTGTGTATTTGAACCTTTTCCAACAATGACTGTATGATTTTGAGATATTATTTTGAGATAACCATATTTTCACACTGAGGACAACTGGGGGACTCATATGCAACTATTACAGAAGGTTCAAATGCTCACTGATGCTTCAGAAGGAAAAACCATGCAGTAAAAGCTGGGGGTGAAAACTTTTTGAATTTGAAGATCAGGGTAAATTTAACTTATTTTGTCTTATTGTAAGTATCTAAAGGGCAGTACTACATGGACAAAATAAGATATTTAGGCAAAATAAGAAAAATGTACACTTTCATTGTTCAAAAGTTTTCACCCCACCTATTAATGCATGGTTTTTCCTTCTGGAGCATGTGAACGTTCTGTAATAGTTGCATATGAGTCCCTCAGTTGTCCTCAGTGTGAAAAATTAATCTCAAAATCATACAGTCATTGTTGGAAAGGGTTCAAATACACAAAAATGCTGAGAAACCAAAAAAATTGTGGGACCTAAACAACAGGGTAAGAATCAAGAGTATGTAAACTTTTGAATGAGGTCATTTTTATTTAAGCGGAATAAATAAGCTTTCCATTGATGTATTGTTTGTTACGATAGGACAGTATTTGGCGAGATACAATTGTTTGAAAATCTGGAATCTGAAAAATTGAGAAAATTTAAAGTTGCCCAAATGAAGTTCTTAGCAATGCATATTACTAATCAGAAATTAAGTCTTGATATATTTACAGTAGGACATTTACAAAATAACTTCATATTTACTTAATATCGTAATGATTTTAAGCATAAAAGGAAAATCGATAATTTTGGCCCATACAATGTATTTTTGGCTATTGCTACAAATATACCTGTGCTACTTAAGTTTTGTGGTCCAGGGTCACATTTTCTTTTGTGGATGTATATGTAAATATATTTCATGTGAAATATCTTACTCAGGTCAGTAATGAATTTAAAAAAAAAAACATGCATTTTGTGTGATCCCTCTTATTTTGGTAAAACATAATTAACATTTTGCAGACTCTGCAAGGTGTGTGTAAACTTTTAACCTCAACTGTATACTGTAGATACACATACAAAGCTGACAGCTACTCATAAAATTACAGTAGCAACCAATATTGATACTGACTGCACTGTACAAACTACATGACATTTAGTCCAAAAGGTAACTCAAATATGTCCTAATATATAAGATAATACCTTACAGGCTATCTTTTTTTTTGCTTACAGATGGTTTATAACTTCCCTGATGAGAGCAGTTTCATTGTCAGCACAATACAAGGTAAAACATTTTCAAATAACACAGAGAATCTATGCCGTCTTCTTTGAGACGAATACAAACTCTTCCAAGCTTTATAATGGGAGTGAATGGCTGTTGAGATTTTGAGGCCCAAAAAAGTCCACCCGCATAGACAAACACACAGATTCACTTTAGAAGGCCTTTATTAACCCCCTGGAGCCATGTGGAGTACTATTTATGATGGATGGATGCATTTTGATTTTGCTTCAAAGTCTCAACAACCATTGTAAAGCTTGGAAGAGCCAGGACATTTTTTTTTAAATAACACTGATTGCATTTGTCTGAAAGAAGAAAGTCATATACACCTAGGATGGCTTTATTTTTGTGTGAACTATCCCTTTAAAACCCCTCATTGCTTTTCTCGTCCAAACCATTTGACATCATCTGTGGCTTTTGTGCGTCCTCAGATGACACCAGTGATGGATTCCACCTCGTCCTGAAGTAGAGCGACGTGAAGCAGAGTGTGATGACATCACAAGGCTCCGTACTGCCGTTCTTGAGCATTGAACATGTTCCCTCCATCCTCCTCTCTCTTCCTTTCCTCATCTCTCTCTCGTTCTTCACGTCTCAAGCGCGTCGGAGAGAGAGAGAGATAGCCGGGGTTGGGCAGGGCCTCCTAACTGTTAGAATCTGACTTCAGTGTGTAAATTGTTTCATATTGAAAACACTTAAACTGATGCCAGTGTGTGCGAGCGGTGGGCTTTTAAGTATGCGTGCGAGTGCGTTTTTAAAGGTTGAATCGGGAGGGATGGAGGTGGGCAGAAACCGCAAGGAAGTGGAGGAGAATTGTGACCACTTTTACTTCAGCATGGTGTTCATGGAAGAATCTGAGCGTCCGGCGCCGCGATACGTACGGCTGAGCTCAGACTCTGTCCTCACTTTGCTAGTTCTGAACGTACAGTACTTACTTGAGTTTGTCCACCTTTTGTCTGTGAGTTGTCAAGCGTTTCGCTGCCTGCCCTTTTGAAATGGCCTGCAGACGCCATAACAAACCCCTCGGTAGATAGTAATGACCTCTTTTTCAGATGTGGGGAAACGCGTCCTGACTTAGGCATGCGCGGGACGTCTTTATGTCTGTCTGGATGAATAATTCCTTGAGTTTGAGTAAGGTGCCCTGCAGCTAACGTGAGGTTTTGGCTGTATCCTACTCTCGTAGACGACGTTGTCAGTGCTGATATCGTTTTCCAATTCCTCTCTCAAGACCAATCGTTTCTGGTGCCATTGTTTCTGTTGACTAGATTCTGTTAGTTTACTTTGTGCTTAGCGGGATGAATTAAGTGTCAGCTGGTTCCACATGTTTAGAATTAAATGATGGTTTTTAGATTGTGATTGTTGTGCTTCATATTCTCTGTGCCTGGTAACTATTACCTGCCCTTTATAGTCGACCCTGGCACAGATTATAACACAATTATTGATAAATGTGCACAATCACAAGCAGCCATAAATTATATTTCCCATAATGCCTTTGCTTTCTATTATTTTAAAACTTTTTGACCTAGGACATGACTTCAGCTGGTGCTTTTCTAAACGCACACGTGGTTTACCGTCAGCTGCTCCAGTTAAAACTAGCCATCATGGCTGCGGTCAGCCAGCATTTTTTCATTCTTTTTTTTTTTTTTTTTTTCCCTCCTTCTTAAATAGAGACTGACTCAATAGGTCTTCTATCTCAGTAGTCATGTATTGGGCAGCTGTGCTTTGGCATGTACTGTGCTTATTATTGCCACTTTATAGAGGAGCATGGTTGTGAGAATGTCGACTCCTTTTAATTCTCATAAAAAATGAAAAAAAAAAAAAGAAATGACCAAGTCTGCACTGAAACTGATACCACAATAAAATGGATACTTTGCTGTTGTTGGATGCTCACTTATGACTTTTGGTGTACACGGTGTTTCCAGGTTGAACAAATGATCAAAGTCTAAATCCATGAAGAGGTGCGTTGTTCTCTTCCTCAGATCAAATGCTGTGGATCACCGGACTGTCCTCTGCGTTTCCGTGATGATAATCATGGTGCCCTCATGTCACTGTCTGTCTAAAGAAGCCTCTCTTCCATAGGGAGAGCCGAGATGTACACAATTAATGCCTGTACCAGAAATAAAAATAATTTTCATATGTTGTCTCTGGAGTACTTTTTATATTGTGAAGTAATGACAGCTTTCATTTAAGCTGTTTTCTAGAAAGAAGTGAGCGTTCCAAATAGGCATTTCACCAGCTTGTATGAGATTTATTTTTAGATGTGCACCAATTTGTTAGATACATTCATTTTGTGCGCAATGTAGAAAATGTACACTACCAGTCAAAAGTTTTTGTTATTTAAAGATTTCTCTACTGCTCACCAAGCCTGCTTTTATTTAATCCAAAGTACAGCAAAAGCAGTAATTGTGAAATATTTTTACTAATATATAACTGTTTTCTGTTTGAATATATAACCCATATATATGTAATAAAATATAAATATAATATATATCAAAAGTTTGGGATCAGTAGGGGTTTTAATGTTTTTTGAAAAATTATCTTATGCTTCTCATGGCTACATTTACTTGATCAAAATTCAGGGGGAAAAAACTAATATTGTCAAATGTTACTGCAGTTTAACATAATGTATTTTAATATATTATAATGCATTAATTAATATATTTATAATATATTTTAAAATATAATTTATTCCTGTGATCAAAGCTAAATTTTCAATATCATTACTCCAGTCTTCAGTGTCACATGATCTTTCAGAAATCATTCTAGTATGCTGATTTGGTATTCAAAAAACATTTTTTATTATAATTATCAATATTTAAAATAGTCAGGTACATTTTTTTCAGGATTGAATAGAAAGATCCAAAAATCAGCATTTATAGAAGTAGGGGGGATTATAGAATAAATTATGGAAATTAATACTTTTATTTAGCAAGGATGCTTTAAATTGATCAAAAGTGATGATAAAGACATTTATAATGTTACAAAAGATTTCTATTTCAGATAAATGCAGTTTACTTCTAAACTTTCTATTCATCAAAGAAACCTGAAAAAACTTTCCTCGGCTGTTTTCAACAATAATAAATGTTTTTTGAGGAGCAAATCACAATATTAGAATGATTTCTGAAGGATCATGTGACTAGAGTAATTATGCTAAAAATTCAGGTTAAAATCACAGGAATAAATTCATTTTAAAATATATTTAAATAGAAAATAGTTATTTTAAATAGTAATAATTTTCAAAGTTTTACTGTTTTTGCTGTATTTTGGATCAAATAAATGCAGGCTTGGTGAGCAGAAGATACTTCTTTAAAAAACAATAAAAATCTTACCGTTCAAAAACTTGACTGGTAGTGTATTTTGTCATACCAAATATGCGGTAACACTTTACAGTAAGGTTCAATTTATTAACATTAGTTTAAATGAACTAACAATAACAAATACTCAAGCATTTATTAGGCTTTTGTCAGTTTTAACATTTACTGAAATACATTTTAATAAATGTATGCATAAAATGTATCTGTCAATATTATTTAATGGACCTGACCTAACATGAAGTTGTATTAAAAAAGTACAAAAATACTGTAACAAATGTATTGCTTATTGTTAGTTCATGTTAGTTATACATAAACTAACGTTGACTAATTCGTTATTGTTAAGTATTATTAAATATGTTTTACAATCAAGATTCTTCACTTTTTCCATTGTTCAGGTCATTACAGGTAATTACAGGTAACTGTATGTGATAGGACTAAACAAATGAGTCATTGGGGTAAGGTGTGTCTCTCTGACACATCTTGCCCTATTCTTCGCTATATTTAAAGTCCTGCATATACATGTTTATTAAATTCCTATATGAATTAAAGAAGGTAAAGTTTTGTCTTGCACCTGATGTCACACCCAGCAAACACTTATAGTTATATTTATACTATACCAAAATACAGTTCTACATAAGCCTCCTGCACGCTGTTTACATATTTAGGAATTTACATGTAATAAATCAAAACAGAATTCGTTTAATGTTGGTGTGTTGCACTCGCCAGCGCAGAATGCGCATGCGTTATTTTGACAGTACATTGGACGTGATGACGCACTGCAGAGAACCAGGAAGTGCTCTGCCTTTGTTTTTATCCGTCTGCAGTGTTCTCATTCTCCACTAGAACTGTGTTTCCCGCGGGCCGTAATGGCGACGTTTATTTCTGTCCCGTTAAAGAAGTCCTCGGAGGTCGATTTAGTGAAACCGCTGTCGAAATTTGTAACGGCCACGTATCCTCAAGGTGAGGAGCAGACGGAATATCTCCGTGCCGTGGACGAGCTCAATAAGCTGCGTAAAAGTGCTCTGGGGAGGCCGCTGGACAAACACGAGAGCTCGCTGGAAATCCTGCTGCGGTGAGAGCCTGACAACTTGATTACGAAGTTTCAATGGGTGTTTATTTCCGCTGCCTGTTAAATAATGATAACTCGGTATCGGGGATTGTGACTGTATGATTTGTTAAAGTGCAGATTCATAGAAACATGAAACGTGAACTGGAGATGTTGCTCTTGCTAGTTGCCCTTTTTTTTTGCTGCTCAAATGAGAGTATTGACGTCTACAGAGTTTCATTGTTTTAAAGTTTGGAGTGCACAGATATGTTTAGTGCGGTATGTGATTTAAGTTGAGATTTGGGAAGTTGACATCCGGTAATTAAGAGGCTAAAGAATATTTGTACTTTTTAAATTAATTCGTCACACCCAGAGCATTTAAAATGAGCTAGTAATAAAAATGGGGGGAACAACATAAAACGTTGACAGGTTACAGCATCTACATTATACATTAATGCGTCCTCATAAACTTAATAAAATCTTAAAGTTAAATTAAAAAAAGTCCAGAACGCTATGCGTCAACACCCATTTATCAATACGTCACCCGGCTTCCTGGTTTTGCGTGACTCAGGTGTGCCTTTCAGATTGATCTCTTCAAACATTCACTATAGATTAATATTACATCGTTCGACGGAAATAACAGGAATACATAAGAAAATATGTTCTGAGTTGTTTATATTATGTTCGCTGAGTTGTTTTAAGCAAATTGGTCAGTTATCGTCGACCTAGTTTTCACATGATTCCATTACGTCATGTATTCGAAGTGACGGGGTGGATACAGGTGTATGTGACGTATACGTTTTATTTTTGGGAGAATTTATTACATGCTTTATTACTTTGCCTATAAGCCAGCAGCTGATCTTTTGCTTTGAAAGAGTTGAGGAAATGGCTAGTTAATTTGTTTAACAAAATCAGATTTGCTGCATCATGCTTTCAGTAGCCTACTTCATTAGTCCTCTTTTATATCCATTGTTGTGGTCTTTACTGAAATGTTTATTGTATATTAATTGTTAAAATATATCATCTACTTTCAATTAATTTACCTTCTTATGATACCATAACACTAACATAATTACATCATTTTTAACATTGAAAAAAGTAACAGAACTGTGTATTTTAATTCTGCCTAAAACTCTTGATTTTTCATGAGGAATTAGGCCCTGTTTCGGCGGTTACGTTCTGCATTTCATTTGTGGTTAAATGTAGTTGAGTTAATGTTGCGACTGGGACTTGCGCCATCTGGAGAGTGAATGAGAAGTGTGTTGCTATAGGAATAAGCTTTTTGTTTGCTGCTTTGTAGCCATGCTTAATGGTCAAGCTGAATGGACTGCTTTGTAGCTGCTGTTTAGACCGGTGTTTGGTTTGTGTGACGAAGAACCCCTTGGACACACCCATCGACGGTATTCCCTCTCAGAGTCTACAGTCATGTTCTTTTTATAGTGCTGAGAGGCAAGAAATAGCAGATCTAAAACATATGGAGCAGAAATGTAGGGAAATGCTCTTCTTTCCTTCCGGGAAGGAAATGTTTTTGTGTCACTCTGTAACAATGAGGTTGAGTAACTTCAGTAACGTCACTTGCTTCTTGAGTTCAGACTGACAGTCACATGAGAATGCTGTCATGGCTAAATTATGTGTCTTTATGGTTTATGTTCCGTCTAAGAAACTAAAGTGTTTTTCCACACACTTTCCATTTTAACAGCTTTTTTCTTTGTTTTTCTCTCTCCTCT
>JAHKKF010530422.1:17484-29647 GCA_019740295.1 Labeo calbasu
TTTTTTAATGACAATAATTGGTTAGGTCCCATTTTATATTAGGTGGCATTAACTACTATGTACATACATCAAAAAATAAGTACTATGTACTTATTGTGTTCATATTGTATTGCAAAACACTTTTGTTGCTATTAAGGTTTGATACAGGTAAGTTTGGTGGTATGGGTAGGTTTAAGGGTGGGTCAAGGTGTAAGGGTTTGGTCAACAGTTGAATTATAAATGTAATTACAGAAAATAATTACGAATGTAATTACATGCAGGTATTTCTTAAAATATAAGTACAATGTGAAAACATGTATGTATGCAATATTTCCATCATAACAATTGATTAATTTAAATGTAAGTACATAATAGTTAAGGCCACCTAATATAAAGTGAGGACATTGATTTTAATAACATAGAGCAATTTGAGCATATTCACAAGTGTCTGTATATAATAGAGAACTGTTTTTTTTTTCAGTTATGTCTGACATTTACATGGAAAGATGCTTTTGATAAAGGATCTCTTTTTGGAGGCTCAGTCAAGCTTGGTAAGTTGATACGTGATTTTGAAACAAGATCAGCATATGTCAATACAAACAAATGCACCGAAACTGCACCGAAATTATTTATATGTATCGCATACTCTAATGTTTCACATTAGTACTTTTGGTTTCACTACAAAATTTGCCCTATGGGTAAATTGTTTTAAGAGATGTAGGCTCTTGGTTGATGCTTTATTGCAGATAATTGTATACAGGGTGTTTAAAGAATTATGTAAATGCCTTTGGAGTATGCATCAATAAATATTATATTTCTGTCATCTATATTCAAGGAAAATATGAAAACAGAGCCAGGCACCTAGTCCAGTAAAAAAGAAGGGCAGCACATCTTGTTAACTAAGAAACTTACATAGTGAAACACATTTTTATAAAAGTTTTGTTTCGCTTTTTTGTTTCTTTATGAAGTTTAACATGCTAAATACAAACATTACTTTACTTTTTTGTGTATCAGTAACAGTGAAAACTAAAAAATATATTGACAGCTTATACAAGCTAATGTTTTATTACTCCTGCGTAACTAGCTAACCACAGTTTAACATAATTACCAAAAAAAAGAAGTGTACTTTGGATGATTTTTTGTCTTTTATGACTAGTCCCACAATGTTCTGGTATGTTCCAGAAAGCACTATAATATTACATAATATTTCAGAATGTTACAGAATGTTCTAGAATGTTTCCATCTTTGCAAAAGCAAAATGTCTTTTAAAAAAAATACTACAAAAATAAATACAAAAATGTATCTGTACTAAACCAATGTTTCATAATTAATGACAGAAGTTCTCAAATTTACCTGGCCTTAATATTTACCTACATATTGATATCAAATAAATAGCTAATAATAATTAGCACCACAGAATTACAGATATAAATTAATTAAAGCCATTAAAAATTTAAGCGAAACAGTTTTTTGTTACATTGTTATTGTCTTTGCACGTAAGTAATGTTATCTCTAGTAATTCCATTACCTAATCACATGGCTCACTGCATACTTTATTACTGAATATTTCATTACTACTACCTGTTAGCACTTATTTCTCAACTCTACAGATTATTCAATGTAGAAATTTCTTTCATGTGTTTTGGACTGTACCGTGTTTACAAATGCATGATAAATCCCTTGTATATTCTTGTTAAATTTAATTATTAAAAATAGTAAAGTTACTTGTTATTCATACATGGGCCATTCTACACAATTGGTTCAAAGCCAGAGTTGGAAACAATTTTGTATGTATGCAAATTGTATAATATCAGAGGTACACTTTTCTAATAATTGTGCAGTTAATTCTCATATTGTATTTTTTTTAAAAAGTCTTTTTATATATATTTTTCCTCTCCCCAAATTTGTCACTACAGAAACACAGTAATATATAATTTAATAAGAAGGGTTATATTGACCTATTAAGATTTTGTTTACGTCTACCTTTTAAATATATTTTTTCCTATTTTATTAAAATCAATAACAATTACAACTAAATGTTTCAAGTTTGTATTTTGAACCTGATCTTTCTTTGTAAAGGGCATAAAGTTGATCATATGGATTTCAAACTTAAGATTTATTAGTTTAAATGTATATTGAACCAAACACTATCATACAAAACTCATTTTGACAGAACATCCCATGTTTCAGTCGTGACAGCACATTTTCGGTCGTGACAGTAATGTTTTGGTAGCAACAGCATCACATTACATCATTTTAACTTGCATTTTAAAACATACTAAATAACTAAAAGGCTTGTATATTTTTTTTGTTTATTTTCTCCAAATAAAGGATTTGGTGTTCCCTTTTGTCAGTGCTAAAATAATAATGATGATGTGTTTTGGTCGTGACTGTTTTGAGAATGGCAATTTTAAGTACTTCAGCTGAAAAGATGCTAATCAGCACATGGTTAGCACAAAGATGCTAATCAGCACATGGTTAGCTAGCACAGTTGTACACAAAAAAAACAAAACATATTTACCTCAAAATTATGGGACCTATCTTCTCACAGCTATGAGAGCGAGTGACAAATAAATACTTCCTGATCATAAATGTAGGGGTGTAGTTAAAATCAGTCTCAGCCAGTGGACTAAAACAAACACTGTTTTGGTAGTGACATAATTTTTTTTTTTTTTTTTTTTTTACAAGTTTCATGATTTATAAAGAAAATATAAAATAAATCTATATTTTTTTTGTAACTTTTGTAGCTTGTTTTAAAAATCAAAAAGATATTTTTAAAAACAATAGAATAAAATGCAAAAAATATTTTAATATCATTTTCATAAATGAAATTTTGAGAAATTTTCAGCCACCTCACAATTGAAAGTACTCAAAAAATGGTGATTTTTATATATATTAAGCTTGCTGATATTTTAAATATTATTGTGGGTTTCAATAAATAATCGAAGGATCTCAGTAAACATCTAACATTTTAATACTTAAATGCTTTTTAAACTTTTTGTTGTTGTAAGACAGCAGCTTGCACCGGTTCTGTAGAATGGCCCATATGTGAAGTGCAAAAATGTTTTTGGTGTTATTAGTAAAACTATATTAATATAGCACATTTTATACATAGATGTGTCATAGTGTTATGCTTATGCAATATCAAAGTCAGTTAATTTAAAAAAGCTTAAAGGAGAAGTTCACTTCCAGAACAAAAATTTACAGATAATTTACCCCCTTGTCATCCAAGATGTTCATGTCTTTCTTTCTTCAGTCATAAAGAAATTGTTTTTTAAGGAAAACATTTCAAGATGTCTCTCCATATTATGGACTTCTATGGTTCCCCGAGTTTGAACTTCCAAAATGGGTCTTATCTAGCAAAACAGTCTGTCATTTTTGAAACAAACTGACAATTTATGTACTTTTTAACCTCAAATGCTTGTCATGTCTAGCTCTGCTTGTATTCTGTGTATTCTGGTTCATGACAGTTAGGGCATTGCGAAAAACTCCCATCTCATTTTCTTCTCCAACTTTAAAATCATCCTACATCGCTGTTTTACCTTTTTTGTAAAGGGCGTTTGATCTTCTCTGCACATTCACTTTGTAAACACTTCTGTAAAATTTTCAAGCAGAGCTAGACAAGACGAGCATTTGAGGTTAAAAAGTACATAAATTGTTTCAAAAATGACCGATTGTTTTGCTAGATAAGACCCTTCTTCCTCAGCTGGGATCATTTAGAGCTCTCTGAAGCTGCGTTTAAACTGCATTTTGGACACCATAGATGTCTACTATATGGAGAGAAATCCTGAAATGTTTTCCTCAAAAAACATAAATTCTTTATGACTGAAGAAAGAAAGATATGAACATCTTGAATGAAAAGGGGGTGAGTATATTATATGTAAATTTTTGTTCCGGAAGTAAATTTCTCCTTTAATTAAAAACTGCTTATCATAAAAAGGAAGTAAAAGAATGGAAATTGGTGATTAATCCATTGTGTGGTTTGTGTGTTTCAGCACTGGCAAGTGTGGGCTATGAGAAGACGTGTGTGTTGTTTAACGTGGGCGCGCTGGCCAGTCAGATTGCTTCTGAGCAGAATCTCGACAATGACGAGGGACTGAAGACCGCTGCCAAGTTCTACCAGGTTTGATTTTGACCTTAAATCCTTCAACACAGACAGTCGAGAGAAATAAAAATGTTTCAAGCATTTCCTGTCTCTTTCCAGCTGGCAAGTGGAGCGTTTGCTCATATAAAGGATACGGTGCTGTCTGCACTGAATCGAGAGCCCACCATGGACATCTCCCCAGAGACGGTGGGCACGCTCAGTCAGATCATGCTCAGCCAGGCACAGGAGGTTTTCGTTCTCAAAGCCACCGCTGGTGCGTCTGTGTTTATGTTTGTGCATTTTTTGCTTGTGGTTGACACAGGTTTAATTGTCTAATGTTTCATCTCACAGATAAAATGAAGGACGCCATTGTCGCTAAACTTGCCAACCAGGCGGCAGATTACTACGGCGATGCTTTTAAGCAATGTCAATACAAAGAGAATCTCCCTAAGGTATGTGTAGTTTCCAATACACATGACAGACACCTTAGCGGGAACATGGTCCACTAGGGGTCACTGTGCAATCAAACTAGACACTGTTAAACATCAAGCAAAGATCCCCACATACTGCATGCAGCGATCACTGGGTGTGTCTGTATATGTGCAACTAGAGATTTAAGTTTCCTTGATTCCTATATGACTGCTAGTTACCCCTCACACGCACGCACACACTCTCACAGCCTCAGCCTTTGTTTTCTTCTCCTATTGATCTGTGAATGAACGCTGCATGAGCGTTGTGTGAGGATTTGGTTGGGGTTCGCAGAAGAATGCGTGCTGATTTGCTGTTCTGTTTTCTCTTCCTGCGCCCTGTGCTGTGTGTCTGTGCTCGTTTGTGGTTGCCCGTGGTGTTGGTTCGTGGTTGCCGTGGCGTTTGTGATTGCTGTGGTTGCCTCTCCCTGGTCAGTATTTTTATTTCCAGGAAGTGCTTCCCGTCCTCGCTGCCAAGCACTGTATGATGCAGGCCACCGCAGAGCTGCACCAGTCAGCCTTGGCCAATCAGAAGAAAAAATTTGGAGAGGAGATCGCTCGGCTGCAGGTGTGTTTGTCTGTGTGTGACAGACTGTTTATTTTCGTCGCTTGTTTTATTCATTCGGTTTTGAGCTTCATTAATAGGACGTTGACGTTCTGGTCTCTGATGCGTGTCTTGCAGCATGCCACAGAGCTGGTGAAGACCGCAGCTTCTCGATACGACGAGTACGTTAACGTAAAGGATCTTTCAGATAAGATCAACCGCGCACTCACAGCTGCAAAGAAAGACAATGACTTCATCTACCACGACCGTGTGCCAGAGGTCAAAGACCTGGAGCACATTGGCAAAGCATCTCTGGTCAAAGCAACTGCAGTTCAGACACCAATCAGCCAGAAGTTCACAGGTCAGAATGATGCACACATGACTTTCCCTTGGTTTCTTATGTGGAAAAATTCAACTAATTGCATTACTTGCTGTTTTGTTTGTGTTTAGATCTGTTTGAGAAGATGGTACCGATGGCAGTGCAGCAGTCAGTGAGTGCAGCCAATTCCAGGAAGGCTGACACAGTCAACAGACTGATTGGCAGCATGAGGGAAGCAACGAATCTCTGCAACGGGTTAGTGTTGGTGCATCTTACATGAGTCCATTTAAACTCCATTAAAAGTCCATTAACATGTACAGTGACAACATGTACAGTTACTGCTTTGCTTTTAATTGTTTTAAAGGAGAAGTTCATTTCCAGAACAAAAATTTACAGATAATGTACTCACCCCCTTGTCATCCAAGATGTTCATGTCTGTCTTTCTTCAGTTGTTACGAAATAGTTTTTGAAAAACATTTCAGGATTTTTCTTCATATAGTGGACTTCTATGGTGCCCTAAGTTTGAGCTTCCAAAATGTATTATAAATGTGGCTTCAAACAATCCCAAATGTGGTTGTAAACAATCCCAGCTGAGGAAGCTTATTTAAAAAAAAAAAAATAAATAATTTATATACTTTTTAACCTCAAACGTCTTAAACTCAAACTCAAACTGTCTTATCTTGCTCTGCCTGAAGCGTTTTTTGTTTTTTTTTTTTCGGTTCAAGACAGTTAGGGTAAGTCAAATCTTCCATTGTATTTTCTCCCTCAACTTCAAAAATCATTTTAAAAATCATCCTACATCGCCCAGTGTTTGCAAAGTGAACATGCAAAGACGATCAAACACCCTTAACAAAAAAGGTAAAACAGCGATGTAGGACAATTTTTTTTTTTTTTAACAAACGCTATCTGTCTTGAACCGGAAAAAAACAGAGTTCAGGCAGAGCAAGACAAGATGAGTGTTTGAGGTTAAAAAGTATATCAATTGTAATTTTAAAAAATATATAATAACCGATCGTTTGGTTGCTAGATTAGACCCTTCTTCCTCGGCTGGGATTGTTTACAACCACATTTGGGATCATTTGAAGCCGCATCAGGGCACCATAGAAGTCCATTATATGGAGAAAAATCCAGAAATGTTTTCCTCAAAAAACATAATTTCGTTATGATTGAAGAAAGACATGAACATCTTTTTTACATTATCGGTAAATGTTTGTTCTGGAAGTGAACTTTCTCTTTTAAGGCATCAGTCACAGATGTAATACTGCACATAATGCTTTTATTTAAACCTGGATATGCTGTCTTAATTTTCAATTCTATCAGTATTTTGGGTGGATAAATGAGGTTTGGTGGTGGTGATTAATTGAGTCGTTGCTGATTGGTTAGGGTGTTGGCGTCTTTGAACCTGCCGGCGGCTCTAGAAGATCTGACGGGAGACGCGGTCCCTCAGTCCATCCTTGAGAARAGCCGTGCTATTGTTCAGCAGGGTGGCCTACAGAGCATCGAACAGCTCATTAAAGATCTCCCTGAACTGCTGCAGAGGAACCGTGAGATCCTGGATGAGGTGATGCACAAGTTCACCATCTGTTAGATCACTAGGAATAATGCTTTTGATTTTGCATTTTTCTAATTTAAAGGGATAGTTCACCCAAATCCTGTCATTCCAAACCTGTAAGTTAATCTTCGGAACACAAATTTAGATATTTTTGATAAAATCTGAGCTTTCTCACCCTATATAGACAGCAGCGCTTCTGCCACGTGCAAGATGAATTTCTGGGCCTTGAATGTGGTAGTTGCATTGCTGTATGTGCAGGGTCAGAAAGCTCTCAGATTTTATCAAAAATATCTTAATTTGTGTTCTGAAAATGAATGATGGTCTTACGGGTTTGGAAAGGCATGAGAGTGAGTTCTTAATGACAGAATTTTCATTTTTGTCCTTTGACCACAAAACCTATTGATGTATGGTTTGTTAGGATAGGACAATATTTGGCCAAGATACAACTATTTGAAAATCTGGATTCTGAGGATGCAAAAAAAAAAAAAATTAATTTACCTTTAAATTTGTCCAAATGAAGTTCTTAATAATGCATATTACTAACCAAAAAATAAGTTTTGATATATTAACGGTAGGAAATTTACAAAATACCTTCATGGAACATGATCTTTACTTAATATCCTAATTATTTTTGGCATAATAATAAAAAATAATAAGAAATTTGACCCTATACATTTTTTTTGGAGAACTATGCCTTTAAACCCACTGTATATGTCTATGACACCATCTGACTGTATGAACTTGCATTTGATGCTATTTAGTATCATGAACAAAATTGTGTGTTGTTGTTGTTACAGTCCTTGAAGATGTTAGATGATGAGGAAACAACAGACAATGAACTCAGAGCCAAATTCAATCAGCGCTGGAACAGAACTCCCTCTGGAGATCTGTATAAACCACTCAGAGCAGGTACATACACACTTCCACACGGCATTTATGCATTTAGCAGATGCTTTTGCCTAATGAGACTTACAGTGCATTCTAGGTAAACACATTATCAGTTTGTATGCTTTTCCTGCTTATGACTTTTATGTTGCTGGTGTCAAGCTCTACCAGTTACGCTATCAGAACCCAACTTGAGGATCGCTTTGCTCATAATGGTTTACCCCCTCTCTCTATTTTTCTCTATGCAGAGGGAAATAATTTTCGCAATATACTGGACAAGGCAGTGCAGGCTGATCAGGTTGTGAGAGAGCGTTACACTGCACATTGTGAGATGATTGCTTTGCTCTGCAAGCCAGAAAATGAGCTCAGTGCCGCCATACCGTCTGCAAACCCCGCCAAGACTCTGCAGGGCAGTGAGGTGAGTGTTATGATTGTTAAATTACTAAAACTATCAAAAATTATTAAAGAAAAAAAGAAATGAACAAATATGACCCTGGACCACAAAAACAGTCATAAGGGTCAGTTTTTGGAAATTGAGATTTATGCATCATCTGAAAGCTGAATAAATAAGCTTTATATTTGGCTGAAATACAGCCAAATCTGAGGGTGCAAAATATTGAGAAAATGCCTTAAAAGTTGTTCAAATGAAGTTCTTAGTAATGCATATCACTAATCAAAAAATAAGTTTTGATACATTTACAGTAGGAAATTTACAACATATCTTCATGGAACATAAAAGAAAAATCGATAATTTTTACCCACATGGTGTATTTTTGGCTATTGCTACAAATATACCCATGCTACTTATGACTGGTTTTGTGGTTCATGGTCACAAATGTTTAAAAAATATATAAATATTAGTTGAAAAACTTAAAGTAAATGAAAATCAGAACATTTTAGTTAAATTAGAAATTTTGCTTTGGGAGACAACTGAAATATTAAGTTAAAGTACTAAAATTACTAACTGACTAAAACTGAAATAAAAATAATTTTTAAATATTTAAAACTAATAAATTACAGAATTACTAAAACTTAAACTAAGATTAAAATGAAAAACTAAAAATATACAAATAAATACACATTTTATATATAAAAAAGCTAACTCAAAAATATTAATAAAAATTAAAATCGTATTTAAATAATACTAAAATAAGACTGGGTGTGATATACACATTGACCCAGTTATTTCACTGACTAACCCTGAACCGTCATGCTATCCTTCAGTCCGGGCTTGTCCTCTTCTGTGCAGGTGGTAAACGTGCTGAGAGCTCAGCTGGCACAGCTGGATGAGGTGAAGAGGGAGAGAGAAGTTCTGGAGGGAGAGGTCAAGTCGGTGACCTTTGATATGACGACGAAGTTCCTTACCGCACTGGCTCAAGATGGCGCCATTAACGAAGAGGTCATGACCGCCAGTGAGCTGGAGACCCGTTACGGCTCTCACACACAACGTGTTCAGCAGAATTTACGCAGACAGGAGGAACTGCTGTCACAGATACAGGTGCACACAAAAACTCACACATGAGCAACATTTCAAAGAATTAATAAGTGATAGTCACTAAATTATCACATTTTTTTTTAAATGGCTTTTCTTCTTGTCTCAGGTGTCTCACCAGGAGTTCTCAGCACTCAAGCAGTCCAACTCTGAGGCTAATAACCGAGAGGAGGTCTTGAAGAAGCTTGCCTCAGCCCACGATAGCTACATAGAGATCAGCTCCAATATCAAAGAGGGGACTAAAGTAACTAACTCATGCACTAATATTAGTTCTGCACACATGCACGATCTATAAGATGTCTCTCAGCTGTCTCATTCTCTTTTTATCCTCCTCTTTCAGTTCTACAATGATCTAACAGAAATCCTGTTGAAGTTTCAAAATAAGTGCAGCGACATTGTCTTCGCTCGCAAAACTGAGAGGGATGAACTGCTCAAGTATGTACTTCAATTGTGTGCACACATTAACAAATCCTAATGGTTTCAGATGACTCTAATTGGCTTACGACTGTTTGATTAAAGGGAGCTGCAGCAGAGCATTGCTCGTGAGCCGAGCGCTCCTTCATTCAACGTCCCGTCGTACCAGTCCAACACTCCTGCGCCTGCCTCAGGAGGCCCGACCCCTGCACCCAGGACTGTGTTTGTGAGTTTGCAGACTGATGAGCTCTAAAGAAAGTCCTTGACTGCAAGAAATAGTCTTATTTATATTTCCATTCCAGACCCCGCAGCAGCCTCAGGCTAAACCCCAGCCGCCAGCGAGACCGCCACCCCCTACCATCACTCCTCAGGCGGCCAGTACTGCAGCTCCAGTCAGTGCTCCAGTGGCTCCCAGCAGCACTAATCCCCCACCTGTTGCACCACCCACTGGACCCTCACAGGCTCAAGGACCACCCTACCCCACTTATCAAGGCTACCCAGGGTAAATAAAGACTTTCACAAGTACCTGCGTGGTCAGAGCTGTATGTATGTGACGGTCCATAGCTCTGTTCTAAAACCGTGAGGTTGTTTCCTCATGGGCAGCTTGATAATGTTGCCTTCTAAGATACGGTCTAAGTCTAAGGCTGCA
This sequence comes from Labeo calbasu, assembly GCA_019740295.1. Lineage (NCBI taxonomy): Eukaryota > Metazoa > Chordata > Actinopteri > Cypriniformes > Cyprinidae > Labeo > Labeo calbasu. Next base: position 27,870 of record JAHKKF010530422.1, read on the forward strand.
TCCAAATATTCAGACTTAACTTCAGCATATAGAATAGGCAAAAATGGTATGTGAAAAGAGTAGTATGTCCAAATTCACAGCATTCATAAAATATGGCAAAAAAAAATCTGAATTACCTACAGCAGGGGTGTCCGAACACAGTCCTGGAGAGCCGGTGTCCTGCAGAGTTTAGCTCCAACTTGCCTCAGCATACCTGACTGGAAGTTTCTAGTATGCCCAGAGATTTTCTTACTATACGAAGATGAGAGGGTCTGTATTACTTAGTATTGTAGAAAATGCGTAATGGCTAATTAGGATCATGTGTCCCTTAATAACCAATCACATTACAGCCTTAACATCATTGAATTTCAGAGTTGTGCGACACTTAATCGCCGTTTACGGATACCATAATAAATGAGAAGTGCTGTAAGCTGAATCCCACCTTTCGCAAAAAGTCAGTGACCTCTCTCATAAAACTGCATTATTTTCGTGGTAAAGTCTAAAAATAGTTAAATCCAAAAGCATTATTTAGTGTAAAATATGTTGAAGATTAGCAGATAGGCTGTCGGTTCATTAAATGATAAGTCGTTTCCTCTAAAAAGCTGTTTATTCAGCGCAGTGAAGCCTCTCTTCCATTGACATCCATTCAAAGAAAACAGCCTCTCGTTTCTTTCCCATGACTGGAAGCGTTAGCTTTAGCCGGTCCAAATTTTTCAGGTAATAGTTGAAGGCTTTCCATAGTGGTTTTGGTATGCCTACCTAGGAAGACTTTGATTAGCTGATTTATGTGTGTTTAATTGGGGTTGGAGCTAAACTCTGCAGGACAGTGGCCCTCCAGGAGCAGGATTGGACACCTCTGACCTACTGTCTCAGGATCAGTGTGCATCCAGTAGACACTTTACTATCTAATGATACCACTTTTTTCTAAAAAATGCAATGCCACTAATCCAAGGCAAATGTTGAGAAATATTGATTACCGAGTGTGATTGACAGGTGATCTGACCAGTCATAAGTCTGCCATTTTGTCTGACCAACAAAATCAGACGTAAAAGTAGATTAACATCAATGGACTTGAACTTCCAAAACGGTGTGTATTTACATCTTTCCGCAAGGGCTGGGCAATTTCTTTTTTATTCCCACCCCCCGGATTTTGATTATTTCAAATTTAATGTTTTGTTTTCATTTTTTTAGAAATTGGGGTTTTGAGACAGTAACGAAGGGGGGAGGGTCTTTGTGAAGGGTCAATTCCATTTCTGCAAAATACTGTAATTAATTACAATTCTATATCATGATTCTTGAACTTGCGTTCTTCTGCTGATGAAAATGGAACATAAAAAGTTTATTCTTTTATCCTTTTATGTAAGAACGCAGAATCATTCAGAGAAGCTAGAATCGTTACATTTAAATTTCTATTAATGCCTACAATTCCTAAGCCTAATTGTAAGTCTCCCTTGCACTTCACGTAATGAATGCCATTTGTGTACACAGAATTACTGCCAAAGTAAAGCGTTACAAATCAGTCACTTAAGAAAGTCCAATTCACACTGCAGGCAAAACTGTTGTTTTTTTTTTTCTTCCTTCCACTGGTCAGTTTTAAGATTTTGGACTATTTTCCTTTCATTCCATGTATCCTGTTGGAAAGAAAAGATCCAAAATACACATTTGTTTATTTTTATAAACTAAATTTTTATTGTATTTGTTTTTATATATTTAAATGACAGTATATCTTCAAAGTTTGAGCCAGAAATTTTCACTTCAGTAGCACTCTTACTCCAAACTTTCCAGTTTTATTCCTATGT
>JAHKKF010530423.1:12864-29723 GCA_019740295.1 Labeo calbasu
GAAGGGCCTAGTTGTTATGGAAAATAGTAATGTAACTACCCCCATCATTCCTTCCTCAGGCAAATGTGTAAATATTAGATCTATTCAGCAGGTGTTATAACGTTACTTGCATTGACATGGTTATCTGACGTTTTCCCAGCTTGTAATAGTCAATCAAAATGCTCTTCATTTTCCATAGTTGTAAGCCTAGCTGTTTGTTGTGTTACAGTTCATATTGTCTAAAGTGCGTTTATCATGTTAAACTTTACATCAGTGTTAAAGTGCACATCATTAATGTTACAGCATAACTTAGCATTCCCACATGGTATATTATACTGCAGTTTACTCATTCTTTGCATTCTGCTAATTAGCATTTCACTGTAATGACAATAAAATTGAAATTGTTACCAATATATGAATTACTAATATAATTTGTATATCAGAAAAAGTACATTGTATATTATACAGTATAGTCTACATCATTCATGTATCTCTAGGTTTTTCATTTATATTATTTAATTTTATTTTATTCTTGAAATCATGTGTTTATTATTAGACTGGTGTCACATACTCCTCTTCTGTCTTCAGATGCGCTGCTGAGGTTTCTCATTCCCACCGTTGCAAATCCTCCTGTCGCCTCCACATCAGCTGCACAACCCAGCACTGATGCAGCAGCATCAAGCGCTCCTCCTGTCACCTCCACCTCAGCAGCACAACCCAGCAGTGAGGCAGCAGCATCAAGCGGACCTTCTGTTGCTCCAATAGACCCGGCTGACTGGCCATCTCCTCTAACTGATAAGGTACGAACAGAGTTGGTTCAGTGGTCCATTTCAAATAAAAAATAGCTTCACATTCCCTATACAAAAGGACGGTCGAAGGTGTCAACATGACTATTTTAAGACTTTTAGTCAATGGAGAAAAAGTCAGAAGAAGCTGGCTTATGTAATCTAAAAAAGATGATAGCTTGCACTGCTTCTGCTGCAAACCTTTTTCTAAAAGAGAGTACAAACTGAACAGAGAAGGACTTAGGGACTGGAAAAACGCAAGTCACTTGCTCAAGGTCCATGAGGATAGTCAGGAGCATAATGCTCACATGGCAACATGGAAGGACTTGGAGGTCCGTTTTGCAAAAGGGCTCACAATAGATAGACAAGAGATGGCACTTGCTGAGGCTGAGAGAAAAAGGTGGCGTGACGTTCTACATCGATTGGTGGCAATAATTCAGTCCTTAGCTGAAAGAAACCTGGCTTTTAGGGGCTCCACAGACACATTAAATAAACCAGATAATGGAAATTTCCTGAAAGAGGTGGAGCTTATGGCCAAATTTGATCCAGTGATGAAGCAGCATGTCAGTAGGGTGGAAAGTGGAGCTGGCAGTCATGTACATTATCTTGGCAAAACAATCCAAAATGAACTGATAGACTCCATCAGTTCTAAAATAAAAGAACACATTGTGACAGAGATCAAAATATCCAAATATTTCTCCATCATTTTAGACTGCACCCCTGATCTGAGTCATAAGGAACAGCTCTCTGTCATAGTCAGGATAGTGTCACAAGAAGACATTCCTTAAGTAAAAGAGCATTTCTTGGGCTTTCTTGTGGCAGAGCAGTCAACTGGAGAACATTTGTCATCTCTAATCCTAAAACGGCTAGAGGAACTTAATATCCCATTTGAGGACTGCAGAGGCCAGTCCTTTGACAACGGCACCAATATGAAGGGAAAAAATAAAGGTGTTCAGGCAAAGTTGCTTCAGCTGAACTCAAGAGCTTTTTATATCACTTGATGAGAGATTTCAGAATCTTGGAGAGGTGAATAACACGTTTGGTGTTCTCCTCGATTTCCCAACTTAGAAGAAGAGGACCTGCTACAGAAGTGTCAAACCCTAAGTACTGCTCTGACCCATGACAGCCAGCCGGACATTGATGGCACAGAACTTGCAAAGGAAATGAAGAATTTCCCACCATTGCCATCAAACAATATGACAAACATGGAACTTTTGACCTTCCTGCATGAGAAGAAGCTGGCAGAAATTTACCCCAACATGTGGGTTGCTCTGAGAATCTCTGCCACTCTTCCTGTCACAGTGGCTGCTGCTGAAAGAAGCTTCTCTAAGCTCAAACTGATTAAAACTTACCTGAGATCCACTATGATGCAAGAACGTCTCAGTGGACTTGCCATTATAAGCATAAACCATGTGGTCTCAAATCAGTTGTCATATGATGATGTTGTAAATGACTTTGCTGCAAGAAAAACCAGGAGAGTAAAGCTGTAGCAGGTTATGTGAGATTGAGGAGGTGATGGTGTAGTTTTTAAGTTAAGGCAGTAACAAAAACATCACTAGAGGTCTTTGTAAGATCATCTTTTTATTTTTTTATTTTTATTTAAATCCTTGTATTTTTTTTTTTTTTTTTGCCTACTCGTTTCTTTAATATCTTATTATGCACAGTGCTGTATTTATATTGTATTTATAAGTTAATGTCACTTGTTTACACTTTTTTTTGGAGTATTTAAATCTAATACTTTATGTAAGCTATTTATATTGTATTTAGTATGTTCAGTTAATTTTTTTGTATTTGTTTCTTTAATTCTTTAAGTATTTTGAATGTGCAATTGCTTTATTTAAATAAACAAATGTCCAAGACAAAGCTATTAAGTTTCTTATGAGTATATGTACACTAGCAGTGGAATTTACTGCGATGCAACAGGGCGCCATCTAAAATCTTGCCTAGGGTGCCAAATTGGTTAGGGCCGGGCCTGGCTGACTTTAGCAAGGAGATCAGTGGAAACCGGAGCTGCACGTCGTAACACAAGTTTTCTTGCTGCTGTAAACATGCGTCCACACGAATGGCAAGAGCAATAAGACCATCCAGGTTCGTGGGGAGTTCAAGCATAAAGATCTCCTTCTGGATGCAGTCAGCCAACCCATGCAGGAACACATCCCACTGCGCTTCCTCATTCCACTTGCACTCAGCCGCCAGGGTGCGAAATTCAATGGAATAATCGGAGACAGAGTGATCACCTTGAAGTAGATCGGCCAGCATCCGAGCCGCTTCTCGTCCGGTGACTGCACGATCGAAAACCCTTTTCATCTCCTCTGCGAGTGCTTGGAACAGGGAACAGCACGGATGTTGGTTCTCCCACACTGCTGTTCCCCAAAAAGCTGCCTATCCAGACAGCAACGTCAACACCAGTGCACCTTTAGATTGCTCAGTAGGAAAGGTCTGGGGTTGGAGAGAGAAAAATAATGAGCATTTGGTTTAAAAGGCTCGACAGAGACGAGGGTCACCAGAGTATGAGGCAGGAGGCTTTAGGCATGGCTCGTGTTGAGTTGTAAGCGGCGATTGTGTGGGAAACAGCGGTGGAGCTTGCGCAGTGGGTGATGTCGCAGGATCGGTCCTCAGGCGTTGAAGCTGGGCAGTAAGCTCAGATAGCTGGGCTACAAAGGCCTGCACCGCATGACCCATAGCCATCATCTGCCCCTCTTGTCTGTCTAAACGTGCAGCACTGTTAGACAGAAAATCACTGACGTCAGAGGCACTCACTGAATCCATAGTAAGGTCAGATCGTTCTGTCAGGAAGAACAAGATGGATTCAAGTGCAAATTCAGATGGTAGTTCATTTAGAATAAACAAGACAAACAGAGTCACAAAAAAGCAGAAGGTCATGGGTGCAGTGGTGGTATGCTTCCTCAGTAACGTTAGGCCACAATGGATAGTAGTCCATAAAAGTCCAAACAAGAGACAATGGGTGAAAAATAGTCCAGGAATCCAAAAACAGACAGGCAGTAATCCATAAGAGAGCAGGAACCGGGAACAGAGCAAGCCACTGGCACTGCACAGACAGCAGACATGAGACAACAATCTGACAAAGACAAGACAAACACTGAGACTTAAATAGGGTGGTTAATGTGCCCCAGCTGAAGCTAGCGAGCTCATCAACGGTAGTACACAAAACGACCAGAAGAGGCTGATGAACCTATGAACCATGACAGTGTTATGGCATCCATTCTCTTAAAGCAAATGATAGTTGTTTAACCACAGAATGAGATTTGTATCTCGCCCTGTAGTGCTGCTGGAAGGTAGTTAGTTGTAATTCACATCAGTAAGGTCTTACAGAGAGGAAGACATTTTCATGAGCTTCTGCTATTTTTGACTGCACTGCTCTGAGGTAAGGCTTTTTTCTGACTGATTTTAAAATATGAATCCTTAGAAAAATGTTGTAAAGAAAGTTCATGACAATGCTTATTTAAAAGATATTAATCGAGGATGGGAAAATCTGCAGTCTGCATTGACTATTAACTCACCACCGTAAGACACACGTCTTTATTTAAACACAGTAATAACACAAAAGCGCAAGGTACAATTAATGGCTTACAGTTGTGGACAGAGTAAAAACAATTTGTTGTATGTTTTTGGATTGACGCTTTTGTTTGTTTCCTGTGTTTGTGTCAGAGCTCCAGAAATGTCCGTGCTCCAGATCACGTCCTTCATCATCATCAGCATCATTATTTATTAGTTTACTTGCAATGACAAATATCACAACATTTTGCAGACATTTTGTTCTAGATTCTCAATTAAAATCTGATGTGCATGTAAGGAGGCTTTGTAAAACCATCAGAACAAACCTGATTTGTTTTTTTATGATTAGACCATATTAAGTTATATTTGCACGCAATGGTCTTCTCACATATGTCTTATTGCGTGATTGTCTGGAGTCCGGTCTCTTATCTGACTATTAAACCTGTTAGATATAAACAAACCTTAAAAATTTTAGATAAGAAATCAATCAGATGGCATCATTGTAACATTTTACAAAAATACAGTTTGCTTAATTTTGACAATTTTATGAATCTGTCTCTTATTAAAATGTTTTTTAAATGTGTCAATAAGCTTGCTCCAGATGTTATATGCCAATTAATAGTAAAACAGAGTAGTAGAGGGATCTCTACAAGAGGTGCAACTACACAGAACTATATAGTGCCTAAAAGAAAAACTAAATTTGCTCAATCCACGTTTTCAGTTAAAGAGACACTGCTCTGGAACAGTTTGCCACTTGAACTGAAAATGCAAACAGAGTTGAACATTTTTCTGAAAAATATAAAAAAATGGTTCAAACAAAAACAGGTTTGTGAACATTGATGGCGTTACACAGTCTTAGATTTCTGTTATGTTTATTGAGTTTGTACTTGTTTTTTTTTTTTTTAATTGTATTTTAAAAGCCTAATCAGGGACTGGGGCTGCAAATTAGCCATTGGCTAGAAGCCTGTATGTAGAGAATCTGTAATGTTATTCTGCATTGTCCCTGTTAAATAAACAACTAAATAAATAAACATGTGAAGCAAGAAAATGTATTGAGCAAAGACTGTAATTTTTGTCTGTTCTTTGGATAAAGTTGTCATGTGGCTTCAAAAGTCTTTAAATATAGAAAAAAAGTCATATATAAGTCATAGTTACTTTAATGGTGCTGATGTGTCCTTTATTTGGCTTGACTTATTTTAGTGTACGCTTTTGTTTTATGAACATGAGCAGCAGTTTTGGGGGTAACGTATTACAAGCGAGTTACGTAATAATGTTACTTTTTTCAAGTAACTAGTAAAGTAATGCATTACTTTTGAATTTCTAAGAAAATATCTGAGTTACAAATAAGTAACAGCAGCTACTTTTTCCCCTATTTATTGATTGAAAAGTCTCCTGTCTGGAAATTGGAAGTAAACATGATGTTACTGTATTCTAGACTAAATGTGAACATGTATTACTTCATCTCACTCTCTAAAAACAGATTCAGTATTCCTCAAATTGAATAAAAACAGTGAAATTCAAACTCAGAATATGACCCTGCACTAATTAAATATGTTAAATAAAACAAATAGCCTTTATCTATTTAACCCATTGTAACATGGGGTTGTTTTTGTGTTTTGTTCATGTTCTTGTTTTCATGTCTTTTATCTTGAAGTTTTGCCAAGTTCCTTGTTTGTGTCTTGCTTCCCTTGCCCTCTTGTATTCCTGCCATTGGTTCCTTTGGTTGTTCTAGTCTGTTTGCTCATTGGTTTGTTCATGTCATGTGACCTTCTCTGTTTGGTATATATAGCCCTCATGTTGCCATTGTCTCTTGTCGTGTATTAATGTAATATTGTTCCTGCTGTTGGTGAGTCTATGTTTATGTTCATGCCGTTTCATTCATGCCAAGTCAAGTTTGTTTTGTTCAAGTCAAGTCAAGTCAAGTCTGTTTCAATCAAGTCATCCACTAGATTATCGTTTGTCTGGATATCACATTTGGTTTACAATAAAGCTGCACTTGGGTTCATTTCCTTCAACTCGCCTCCAGTGGATCATTACCGTTACAGAATACACGACCAAACCATGAACCCAGCAGATCGTCTCGTCGGTCTCCGACAAGGAAACCGTCCCATAGAGGGCTATGTGACTGACTAATGGGAACTGTGCTATCAGGTGGACTTCAATGAAACATTTCTTAAGGACATTTTCCGTTTTGGTTTATGTAAGGACATTTCATGTTTGATGCCACGCAATACCCCACACTGGACACTTGAGAAATACATTGACTTTGCACTCCAGTTAAGTGGCTCACCTTTTACTGTTGGGATTGCGGACGCGGGACTCTGCAATCCTGCAGTAAGCCCCATACCACAACCTGCTCATGTTACGTCCGCCAAGCCGCAGCCTGCTCACGTCATGTTTTCTACACCAAGGTCCGCTCACGCCACGTCTGCCGCTCCAAGGCCCGCTCACGCCACGTCTGCCACTCCAAGGCCCGCTCACGCCACGTCTGCCGCTCCAAGGCCCGTTCACGCCACATCTGCCGCTCCAAAGCCTGCTCACCCCACGTCTGCCGCTCCAAGCCATGCTCACGCCAAGCCTGCCGCTCCAGGGCCTGCTCAGGTCATGCCTGCCTGTTTACAAGATGGCCACCTTCCCAGAACCAGTTCACAAGAGGGCCGCCATCCCAAAGCCTGTTCACAAGATGGCCGCCACGCCAGAGTCCCCGGCCAAGATGGCCGCCACGCCAGAGTCCCCGGCCAAGATGGCCGCCACGCCAGAGTCCCCGGCCAAGATGGCCATCACGTCAGAGTCCCCGGCCAAGATGGCCGCCACGTCAGAGTCCCCGGCCAAGATGGCCGCCACGCCAGAGTCTCGACACGTCACGGCTCTCGCCAAAATTTCCCCAAAGGATTTTTTTGGGGGGGCCATAGTACCCAAGCTCCTGCTGATGCCAAGACCAAAAGGACTAAAGGGACAGATTGCTGGTTTGATGGACCCACCACTCATGTCAGCGCGTGCGGCTGGCATCCCTGTGGTCACTGGCCCGGCATGTCTTTCCCTGTCCACTGCACTGCCCGTAATAGCGGTCACCATTTTGAGCATGTGGGCTGCACACTGCACGCCAGAGGCCTCGTCTGTCCACGAGTCTACGCTAGAGACCTTGTCTGTACACAAGTCTACGCCAAAGGCCTCATCTGTGCACAAGTCTGCGCCAGTGCCCCCGGAGGTGGCAGCTGCAGAATCTCCAAAAGGGGCGGCATTTCCCCATGGACTCTCTGCCTATCCTGTCATGGCAATGAAGGCCGTCAACAAACTCACTGCCTCTCCTGTCACAGGTCATGGAGGCCAATTTTGAACTCACTGTCCCTGCTCTGCCTGCGCCGCCACAGCTCCCTGCCCTGCTTGCGCCGCCACGGCTCCCTGCTCTGCCTGCTCGTTCCATGGCCCAGGTCCACCGTGGTTCCACAGTCTGTCACTGCTTCATGGCACAGGTCCTTCACTGCTCCACTATCTGCCTCTGTTCCATGGCCCAGGTCCACCATGGTACCACAGTTTACCACTGCTTCATGGCACAGGTCCTTCACTGCTCCACTGTCTGCCTCTGTTCCATGGCCCAGGTCCACCATGGTACCACAGTCTGCCACTGCTTCATGGCCCAGGTACTCCATTGTTCCATTGTCTGCCACTGCTCCATGGCCCAGGACCGCCATCGTTTCACCGTCTGCCATTGCTCCACGATCCAGGCCTACCTCTGCTCCACAGCCAATAACTGCCTCTGCTTCACGGCCCAGGACCACCACTGCACCATGGCTCATTGTCTTGTCCACTGCTTCATGGTCCTGGCCATCATTATGAACCTGTTCCCCTACATGGGCCTGGCCCTCCATTCCTCCCCCTGTATTGCCTCTGCTTCACGTAACGTGGGGTTGTTTTTGTGTTTTGTTCATGTTCTTGTTTTCATGTCTTTTATTTTGAAGTTTTGCCATGTTCCTTGTTTGTGTCTTGCTTCCCTTGCCCTCTTATATTCCTGCCATTGGTTCCTTAGTTCCATGTGTCACGTTCTCATTGGTTGTTCTAGTCTGTTTGCTCACTGGCTTGTTCATGTCATGTGACCTTCTCTGTTTGGTATATATAGTCCTCATGTTGCCATTGTCTCTTGTCATGTATTAACATAATATTGTTTGTGCTGTTGGTGAGTCTGTTTATGTTCATGCCGTTTCATTCATGCTAAGTCAAGTCTGTTTTGTTCAAGTCAAGTCAAGCCTGTAAAGCAGCACTTGGGTTCATTTCCCTTTAACTCGCCTCTAGTGGATCATTACCGTTACACCCATCTTATTAACCAGTGTCTTTGCTGCTGACCTTCAATAATGCAATTCAACCATACTAATAAGCAAAAATTACTTTAGATGAACTAACATTTGTGCTTCATTTTTTTATAGCTGAAGAGTGACCTTCTGCATAAATATACTTTTCTTTCAGCATGAGGTGAATTAATTTCACTTTTGGTGTAAAAGGGCTTTTGCATTAGAATTGTTTTATATTTAAAAACAAAGAAGCAAGCCCTGCCCAGATTTAAAAAGTAACACAAAAGTAACGCAATTAGTTACTTTTTCAGGGTAACGCAAAATTGTAATGCATTACTTTTAAAAGTAACTTTCCCCAACACTGATGAGCAGTGTGAAAACAATATTTTTAAAATAGAAAAAAAATCTATAGGTTTGGAGGAACTGCACCACTGTCTTCTATAACATCATAGAGAATCATTCAGACCTCTACTACCTGAGACTGGAAATGGAGCCAGATGTGTTCAGAGCAACATTTAACCCCAATAAAGCTAATTCACCTGATTCAAGTAAGACTGTGAAGATCATTGTCAGAGGTAAATGTCATCCCCACTGTCTCCACAATATGCTTTTTTAATGCCTTCACTTAAGGGGATAGTTCATCCAAAGATTTATTTTCATCCAAAGATTTATTTACCCAGTGGCTGCCCGTTTTTGAGAACAAATAAAAGCATAACAAAATTAATACCCATGGCTCACAGTATTTTGTCAGGAACCACTCGTGGTAATTTTGTGTTCCTTGGTATGCTTTTTTATTCTTAAAAATGGGCAGCCGCTGACTTGCATTTAATAAATCACCAAGGACCACGGTTTCAGCTGAAAGTCTTCTTTACTGTTCTACTGAAGAAAAAAAGTCACCTACATCTTAGATTGCCTGAGGGTGAGTAGAATAGCAAAAAATTCTCATTTTTGGATGAACTATCCCTTTAAAGGGGTCATCGGATGCCCATTTTCCACAAGTTGATATTATTAGTTAGGGTCCTAATGAGAAGTCTATAACATACTTCGGTTAAAATTTCTTAGTGGTAATGTAAAAAACACCCTTTTTACTTTGTCAAACTCAGCCCTTTTCAGAGCAAGCTGTTTTGTTGCATTCGCCTTTAAATGCTAATGAGCTCTGCTCACCCCGCCCCTTTCTTCTGTGGGCTGATAAGCCGTTCTGTTTACTTTAGCCATGAAACTTGCTAACTAGCACATTATTAAGACAGGCGATTTGCAAAGATGCTTAAAAAACCTTATGCTCACTTCTGCTGTAGGTGAAGCTAGATTACGAATGATTCGCCGAACATAGATACATTTACGTAGATTGCCGGGCATATTTCCTTCGAAAGTAACGTTAATCCTCTGCGTTTTCAGCGGCTCAGATGTAAATGAAGAGAGAAGCCAGGGAGAAGACATAACACATATGGAGCAGGAGAAGCCAGGCGGGACCCAGACCCCAGCCATGAAGGCGACCCACGGTGAAGCTGATGGAGGGAGGAGCCATGGTGTAGGAAGGGCTGACGACTCCAGGGGCAACCGCTGGTGGTGGAGCAGGTGGTGGTGGAAGGAGCCAAGGTGAAGTTGGGGAGCCGAAGCAGCGGATGGTCAATGATAGACCAAGGCGGAGCTGAAGGGATGAGGGAGCCTGGTGGAGCTGAGCGTGAGCAATCCTCAGCTCTGTTACTCTCCTCTGCGATGGCTCGTTTATCGTGGGTTCTCTGTTTGCAGTAGGCTTAGGGTTTTGCTCCGTGCAGCGGGGGCTGGGATGGTGGGATGGTGGGATGGTGGGATGGGCTCTGGGGCCATAGTGGGACTGACAAAATCATCCTTGAATCCGTCAGTGAACGGACATCTCTGCTCTGCTCTGCTGAAGCCCCCTGCCCTGAAAAACCACCTATAATATCCTGGTCTAACATCCCTAAATCTGCACACATTACAACACAGGTACAGGAGAAACCTGATAAAACCCAGTCAGTGTTTTCATATGTGACCTTCAAAGCTTCATACACAGATCACAGAAAGTGATCTCCTGCACTGCTACATATCCAAGAAATACACCTGATGACTCAACTGTGGAGAGTGCTGTGATGCTACGAGTCCTGTGTAAGAGGTTTGACTGCTTATTTCATTTCACAGAACCTTGTGCTTGCTTAAATGCACAAAGTTTAGCTACCCAAAAATGTCTAATGCAAAAAAATTTTACTTTTATCCCATGTATGTGCTTGTGTTTTTGTCAAAGTTTCTCCAAAAGAAACTCACATCAACATCAAACCATCTCATTCAGTGTCTGTTGCCACTAATGTGACTCATGTCATGAATGACTTGCAAAAGCAAAGCCAGTCCATCAAATGAAATGAACTACACCTGGTACAAACGTGGACAGGAGACGCTAATAGCTTGGGGAAAGAAGATTACTTTTATCGTAAATTACAATAATACAGAATTGTACTTCTGCACAGCACAAAATAAATATGGCAATCAGTCATCACCAGAGACTCTGCACATATTATTAGCATTGCATAGGGACCCTGTCAATCAGAAGCAGCTCAGTTCATGTGTTAGATAAAAGAGACCAAATGTACTGAGTTGAAGGGAATTGCACGGCAGAGACAAAATTGGGAATCACTGCGGAAAAGGGTTATATGAACTTTTTCAGACAGGGATGCCATCTTCAGTATGACAAAATAAGGTACACGCCATAATGAATTGGCAGATACTATTTGCAGCTCAGTGTGAAAACAGTATGCAATAATAATAACTTATTCAGTGTAAATGGATGTTGCTTTATTGGGATATTACTTGTCCACCAATGTTGGGGATAAATCATTACAAGTAACGCAAGTTACGTAATATTATTGCTTTTTACAAGTAACTAGTAAAGTAACGCATTACTTTTTAATGGACAAGAAAATATCTGAGTTGCTTTTTCAGAAAAGTAAGGCCAGTTACTTTTCCCCCCATTTATTGATTAAAAGCTCTCCTGTCCCCATGTTAAGAGAAATCAGGAGTAAGATGTTAGTTCTAGAATAAATGTGAACATGCATTAATTCATCTCACTCCCCAAAATGAATAAAAACAGTGAAATTCAACTCCGAATATGACACAAACCTGCAATAATTAAATATGTTAAATAATACAAATATCCTTTATGCATTTAATACCATTTTATTAACCGATGTCTTTGCTGCCGACCTTCGATGATCCAGTTCAACCATACTAATAATCAAAAATTACTCAAGATAATGTAACATTTGTTTTCCTTTTTTTATTAAGAGTGGATATTTTTTTCTTCTGCAGTCTACTGTACAGACGTGTATTTACTTTTCTCAAAGCCTGAGGCTTTTGGTGTGAAAAGGCTTTTACATTTGCCAAAAATAGAACTTTTTATATTGAAAACAAACAAGAAAGCCCTGCCCAGATTTAAAAAGTAATGCAAAAGTAAAGTAACGCATTACCTTCCATAAAAAGTAACTAAGTAACGTAATTAGTTACATTTTTAGGGAGTAACTCAGTATTGTAATGCATTACTTTTAAAAGTAACTTTCCCCAACACTGTTGTCCACATCCCTAAAGCTGAAAGACTGTTCAGGCTGAGGATGCATTGCAAAACATCAAACCTGTATCTGATTTAATAATTTATAGACATGGCCCAAATCAAAACTGAATAAATCTAATACGGTGTGGTTTGTGCTGATCTTACCATTAGGAAAAACAGATCTGTTCCACATATGATCAAAAACATTTTGCCTACTTAGATGCCCACCTATTTAGATCTATTTATTGAAAATAATCAATTTTATATACTGATTGTGTGAAAGATGTTACAAATAAAACATTTAAAACTATAAAACATTTGCATGTAAAACATGTTTGAAATTTGTGTTCATTGTGCACAGGTTAATAACACAGATGCTGATTATGTCAACATTGTCAGAGACATCATGATCAATGAACAGATAACTTCTGATGATGAAACACTATCATGTATTATGAAGAGACTGACATATCAAAGGAACAGAACTATTGTGCCACAGAAAAACTCTTCAGCCATGATGAATACACAGAAATAGAGTATACTCAGCTGGGTTAGGATTTATGTGCTCATATATAGGCCTATAGTCGTTTTTTGAGTAAAAAAAGGAATCCAAGTCAAATAATGTTAGCCTTTTTCTAATATTGAAACAAATAAATTCATGTAACAAACAAATAAAAATGTTTAAAGGGGAAAATGTTTTTTGTGTGTTTTTCTGTAATTACAGAAGGTCAGTGATACATGACATCACATCCCCAAAGCCAAAAACACTAGCAGAAATGAGACACCTAAAGAAACGTTTATGTTTGAGGCCTTTTATATGTGTGATTTTTTTTTTTTTTACCTACGAATACATCTTTGTCTCATAGATGGCACCATTCAGTATTAAAATTGTGTAAATTTGTGGTTTATGTGTTGCGGTTCTGTACACTAGTCACAATAAGCACAGAAGCTCCTCTGCATTCAATGGATGTACAGTATGGTTAGTTTTATTGAAGAATATTTGAAAAAAAGTTTGCAAGAATATTACATACACAATGATAAGCAATGAATGAGCATACAAATGCTTACAGTAATATAAACTATGTGTTCATGCATTGACTTTCCATGTTTGACATTACCTTATTTTTTGTGTTTATTTTTATTACCTCTTAGCAGATGCCATTTTGAAACAGTGTATTTTAATATGTGTTCAGCATTGTGCTTGTGTTAGCTTCTACATCACAGTTATATGAAACTGAGTTTAATGTTTGACTTCATGCAGTGACCAGATCAGCTAATTCAAATTTCTTTAGTCATGCACACTTTGAAAATACAAATCAAAGTCACAATAAAGTATTTCGTCAGAATATAGTTTTATAATAAGAAAATGAATACAGAAAGTCTTTGGCAGTCAGTGGTACATCACTAGAGTCATGTGTAAAGAGACTAAAGGATGACGTTTAAAAATGCTTTCAGTTTATAAATGGTGTGAATTTGCGAGTTGTAGTGTTGCAGACTTGTGTATCAGCCACAATGAGCACAAAGACAACATTAGCTCTTCTGCAGTCAGTAAATGTGTCCTCATATGGTTAGATTACAGACAAGCAGTTTCTGAATGTTTCAGTTGGCATAATATAGATAATATAGATAATACATACAATGATAAGCTATGAATGAGTGTGCAAATGCACTTTAATTCAGCTCAGCTGAATTGCTATCAGTGTGAATGATATCTTACACTTACATTACACATTTACTTTTCAATGTCAACTGGTGATCAGGAAAAAAAACAGCATTCTGACCATCTTTACATTTACATCACTTAGTGAAAAAGAGTCAGGTTAACTGTCAAGTAAATTCTTCAACTATTTTTTCGTGTATTGCCTTTCTTTGTTAAAACTAACATATTCTCGTGTAATGGCTTCCATTCTCTTCAAACAAATGAATGGTGTTTAGTCACAGAATGAGATTCGTAATATCTCCCCCCTGCAGTGCTGCTGGGAGGTGGTCAGTTGTATTTCACGTCATTAAGATCTCACAGAAAGGAAGACATCTTCATGAGCTTCTGCTTTTCTTTGACTGCACTGCTCTGAGGTAAGGCTTTCTCTTGCAAACTGACCGATTTTAAAATATGAATCTTTAGACAAATGTTGTAAAGAAAGTTCATGGCAATGCTTACTCATTTAAAAAATATTAATCGAGGATGGGCGAATCCGCAGTCTACGTAAACGATTAACTCTCAAACATAAAGCAAAACTCTTTATTTAAACACAGTAATAACACACAAGCGTAAGGTACAATTCATGGCTTACAGTTGTGGACAGAGTAAAAGCATTTTGCTGTATGTTTTTTGGCTGATATTTATATTTTTCTTTGTTTCTCGTGTTTCTGTAAGAGCTCCAGAAATGTTTGTATTCCAGATCACGTCCTTCATCATCATCTGCTCTGTGTTTCTACACACTCACTCAGGTTGGTCCATATTATTCAAAGTTTATTTTTGATGAAATATCACATTTACCAGCAGAACTACTACTGATATGATGACACAAGACAAAAAGCAAGAAAACATTTCAAGCAAAGACTGTAATTGTTGTCTGTTCCTCAAATAAAGATATGTGGCTTCAGAAGACTCTGAATGTATATATAAGTCATAGTTGCTGTTGTGCTGTTGTGTCCTTTATGTGGCTTGACTGCCTTATGTCAGTGTGTGCTTTTGTTGTGTGTGAACATGAACAGTGTGAAAACAATATCTTTAAAATCAAAAGAAAGCCATAGGTTTGGAGGAACTTAAGGATGAGTAAATGATTATATAAATATATAAACTATCCTTTCACTTTAGGTGACTAATGCACTGATGATTTTATTTTTTCTTGCAGAAAAAGATATAAATATCTACTCTGTTGTGGTGCCTCAGACAGTAACAGCTCTAACAGGCTCTTGTGTGGAGATTCCTTGCGCATTTAGTGTCTCTGGTTTTGAGGAAAAACATAAAAGAACGAAATTTATTTATGGCATCTGGCTGAAAAACAAACAGTTTGGCAGTTTTATAGCCTTTAACAGCAGTAAAAACATTATAAGAGGATTCAGTTACATCCAGATAACCGGAGATCTCAGTGAAAGGAACTGCACCACTGTCTTTTATAACATCATGAAGAATCATTCAGACCACTACTACTTCAGACTGGAAATGGAGCCAAATGTGTTCAGAGCAACATTCCCCAATCCAGCTGATTCATCTGATTCAAGCAAGACTGTGAAGATCGCTGTCATAGGTAAATGTCATCTCTACTACGTCATATGCTTTTTGAATCTCTTCACTTAAAGGGATAGTTCACCCAAAATTGAAATTTTGCTTTTATTTTACTCACCCAAGACTTTTTTTCTTCAATAAAACAGTGAAGAAGTTTTAAGATGAAACCATGATTCATAAAATGCAAGTCAGTGACTGCTCGTTTTTGAGAATAAATAAAAGCATACCAAGGAACACAAAGTTAATACCCATGGCTCCCGGGCATGTATTTTGTGGTTTTATGAAGCAAAACGATTGGTCTGTGCAAGAAACATTATTTACATTTTTAACTGTAATCCATAGCCTCAGGCAAACAGTCTAGAGTGATGTCTGGTTCCTAAACAAACAACTGATTGTTGTTTTGGTAAACTAGCTGAACCAGTTCACCAAATCTCACTAAACCGCAATCATTTTGCAATTCAAGAACACAGATCTACAAGTTATTTAATCAAAACTCACTTTCGGACATGTCTGACAATCACTCTCCCTCAAATGAGCCAATATACCAGCATATATGGTCCTATGATGCTGGTTTTTGCCAGCTCATTCAGCACTCCAGTTATTCCAGCAGTACACTGAACTGAGGAAACAGTTCCAACTGTTGAGCCAGTGATAAGTGCATGTGTGAACCAACACTTACAGTATCTCACAAAAGTGAGTACACCCTTCACATTTCAGCAGTCATTTTAGTATATCTTCTCAAGGGACAATACTATAAAAATGAAACTTGGATATAATTTAGTCAATGTGCAGCTTGTATGGCAGTGTATATTTACTGTCCCCTAAAAATAACTTAACATACAGCCATTACTATCAAAACAGCTGGCAACAAAAGTGAATACACCCTAAGTGAATTTGTCAAAACTGTGTCCATAGTGTCAATATTTTGGTTCAAACCATTGTTATCTAGCACTTCCGTAATCATTCTGCGCATGGAATTCACCAGAGCTGCACAGGTTGTTGCCTCTTCAAATCCTCTATAATGACATCATGGAGCTGCTGGATGTTAGACACATGGTGCTTCTCCACCTTCCGCTTGAGGATGCCCCATAGGTGCTCAATAGGGTTCAGGTCAGATCACCTGCACCTTCCTCAGCAAGGCAATTGTCATCTTGGTGGTATGTTTGGGGTCATTATCATTTTTGGAAAACTGCCATTCAGCCCAGTTTCTGAAGGGAAGGCATCATGTTCTGCTTTAGAAATGTACAGTACATAATGGAATCCATGTTTCCCTCAATGAACCATAGCTCCCCAGTACCAGCAGCACTCATGCAGCCCCAGACCATGATGCTACCACCCCCATGCTTGACTGAAGGAGAGACACAGTTTTCTTGGTACTTCTCACCAGGGCATCACCACACATGCTGGACACCATCTGAGCCAAACAAGTTTATCTTAGTCTCATCAGACCATAGGACATGGTTCCAGTTCATGCTCTTGGACAGGTTGTCTTCAGCAAACTGTTTGTG